>JAQFZX010000548.1:0-53576 GCA_034682405.1 Hydroisotoma schaefferi | reverse complement strand
TCATTTCAGAAACCAAAAATTGTCATAGAAATATTGACCGTTCCATTACGCCATTTCAAACGGTTGGATGCCCTTAAATGCTTAGCCGTTTACTTTGCACACATCTAAAAAAGAGATGGAAACCAAATATGTAAATTAAAACCTTTTAAAGACATCCCTGCAGGAAGTTCCGGGTTAGTCTTACTTTACTGCATAAAAACAACCAAGACTCATGCCATGCTCCCTTGATTATTTTACTCTAACTCCACTCTATTTTAAGCCCAGAAAATCACCGTAATAATAGTATTATCTTGTACATATTGAGTTTAATCATGTTCTCAGTAGCATTGTCGACTGCATACTGCATTCCCATCTCTCTTCTTATTGAGTAAAAACGCCCAGAGAAAACAGAACATGTACAGGGATTTCCACTGAATCGTGACATATGACAATCTCCAGGGCTATGAAATCCTGTGCATAGGCATCTCCGAAAAATTGGGGACATCATCAACAACTTTATCCACTCACTACGCTGGAGTATTTTAAGGGGAAGAAGGAGCCATGGCCAAAATTCAATGAAACTATATACCAACTTTCTAAGCTACCTTTTCCTACTAAATGCTTACTGCTATTACACGACTTACGGCACGAGTGCTGAAACTAAACCGAAACCACATTCGTTCGCATCCAGCCCGGTTAGATTCTATCTACTGATGCACTGGATTTCCTACATGAAATGCTTCCTAACTATAGCCAAATTGAAAAAATACCAAGGCAAGGGTGGTAAAAGTCCCTTCCTACCTTACTTCTTCCTTATTCTACCATCTACCATACTTTTTCCAAGGGGAAACCGGGTTTCATTCATTCGAAACTTGTAAAAACTGCTCTGAAGTCCGTAGTAAAAAATAAAACAAATAAAAAGCCCATGGTTGGTTCATCGTATCACATATCGTATCGGGTGGTGTATGCAGTGCAGTAGAGCATCCCTTAACATCAAGACTTGCTCTATATTTCTCTATGGACGCCGCCCTCTCTAACCCGGGTTGGATCTATCTATCTGTCAAAAGTTTAAGGTGAGCCTTAAAAAATAACTAGACCCTTTTTTTTATTTAAGGTGAGCCTTAAAAAAACAACGGTTCACACTCCAACATACAGATAACAATGTAAACGCGCTGATTGATACCTCTTCCTAGGTCTATTCCCTCATTTTTAAAACCCTTCAAAACAACAATTCTGCACATATTAGAGCCTAATTAACATACCTTAACATTGGGCTAGTTTACTCTTATTTTGTTTAGTTAGTTCATTGTCGTCAAGATAAGTTTTATAAGCCACTTTCCCTCATTATAACACCTTCTGTTGTGTATCACGCCAAGATCGCAAGACCTACACACACACACACGGCATTATTATTATTACAAATCGGCCGAAGTAAGTACATAGAAGGTTTTTAGAACTAAAGTTGTAATAAGACTCATCCACCAAGTTCACTATCCAAACAAACCTACAAAAACAAGGCTACTTACTACCGCATATGAAGTATGAAATGAATCGTTCGTTCGTGTGTGCTTCTGTGAATTTTGTAAGTCAGTCAGTCAGTTGATGTAGTTAGTTAGTATATAAAATAAAATACAAAGTTGGATTTTTAAGTAAGCAAGACAAACTGTAAACCGTTAAAAAGAATACAGACAGGGAGTACTAGGGTGTGTTTACTTTTATGCCAAGTTTAGACTAGAACTGATCATGTTTTAGACACAAAATTGAGAAATATTAAAGTACGAGACGAGAGTTGAAGGATAGAAGGCTGATTTGATTGAAGTCGGGAATAAAGTGAGTAAAAAACAAGTTATATATCAATATTAATATTAATATTTCTGAAATAAATGATAGTCAAAGTGCTGCAATCCATCCATGTTTTATGAATAATCTGACAGACAATTGTCTCTACTTTCAAAACCATGGGAATTTATTAAATATTCTCAACCTATAAACTTTTGACAGGTTGACAACATTGACATTTCAAAAAGGAACAAAACAAGCCTTCACTTTTATTTTTTTTTACCGATTTTAAAAGAGTTAGACAGTTTTTTCAAGAAGAGTCACAATTTCATAAGAAACTGTCCATTTATTTGGCCACTTCTTGGCTGCCAAATTGTTCCTAAAAAAAAGTTGCAGTTTTTTGTATTTTACATTTTGGCAATTTGCATTGCTTTTGCTATGCTACTTTGCGGAATTAAAGTTGGATTAGTTGGAATTTCCAAAAAAAAGGTGAGTCTTTTTTTGGTTTTAGCGTATTTAATTTTAATTCATGGGATAAAGGGCAGAATTAGGGAGATAGTATTCAAAATAAAAATAAAAATTGATGTTAATTGTAATGGACAGTCCAGTTTGTAAACGGTGATGTTTAAGAGTGAGTTAGGTGGTCGGATTCTACTAAATGTGATCGATAGATCGTTTAAATGGTGGTAATTTGGTTGTGATTTTTAGAAATTGAAGTAAATATTCAGTATTCTGGGCGAGTAAACTTTTTTTTAAACTAAAATGTGGTTTACAATGGGAATATCCTTTGTAAATGGATCGATCTGAGTTTAAATATTTTAAAGAGGATGTCATCACTATTATCGTGTTTGTTTGTAGGTTGTTGTAAGAGGAGTTGTCCATTATAGTTTATCTTGCAATGCAATTTATTTAGAGTATTGAGAATCAATACTTAGTTGGGTTTCAGTTTCATTATCAGAATATAAGTAGCGTAGTCGGCATTTAATAGCTTTCTGAATTCCTGATTCGTTGCATGGAGGGACTAATTAACTAGGGATTAAACTACAACTACAACTAGGTCATTTTTCTCATAAAAAATTGCCGTCATTATTATCCACAATTCGACCGAACTTGATCGGCCTTTTACCTAATTCTAATTACCTCAATACAAGAGAAAGTTTATTAGAAATGTAACTTAAAGCAAGAACTAGATCAAAGGCTAATGATTCTTTTTTTCTTCTTAAAAGTAGGAATTTTGAGTGCAAATGTCACATATAACGCACACACCACCGTGAATGGTGGTCTGCCCTTTTTTGGGTCTCGTACGTCATTAATATTTAACAAACAAATCGAATGAATGTTCGTATGCATACAATAATGCTTCTTTTTACATCAAAAACATACTTTACTACTAAACATTATTGAGTAGCTGACAGTGAATGCAAGGCAGCGTTAGCGTTGATCAATGAAGCCTTGTTAAGCGGTAAGTTAAGGTGGTTTACGAAGCATATTAACATGTTTTTGCATGTTAGCCATTAAGACGTGTTTAGACCATGTCAAGATCCAATCCGCGCTCATTTTTACATTATTTTTTTGTCTTACATTGCGTCATCATCAGAAACTGAATCATCCATTCAGCCATTCATGTCTTTATAGCTAGGAGCACACCTGAACCCCAACAATCATTCTGTGTAGCTTTTTCTAGATTAGTTTTAGTCAATAAAGTAGCAGAAATCTACCCCTTGGCTGCTGCAACCCTAAAGAATCTATGATATCATCATTATATACCAAAGTAATCAACTCTAATCGAATAGAATAGAGTCGCAGATGGTTGTCATTAGATTTACTTTTTAACCTGTATGTAAAGAACAATGACTGTACAATTGCATGCATTTACACATGGACTGGACTTTGGAGAAACCGTAAAGCAGATGTGCTCTTTGAACTATGAAAAATAAATTAAGGACTAATGTAAAACTCATGACGAAATTTTTACTTTGAAACTTTTATTCTGTATGGATACCTTTTACTTTAAGGCTGCACTGAGGATGGATGGTAGATTTTATTTATTAAAATGAAAAACAAAGTCATGCAAGCGATATATCTACTTAAGCTTTTAAAGGAATTAGTAGACGTAGTGAATACAGGTAGAAAGTAGGTAGTACATTATATTATGGTTTGATGACAAGAGAAGGAAGTATCTTCTTAATTTACACAATGCAATATCAGAACGGAAGTTAAGTTGAGGTTTTAACAAAAAAAGAAGGGTCTCTTTATGCATGGAATGTAGTACTAAACCGTATGGGTGCAAATTAAAACTAGCTATAGTAATGGAAATTAATGGTAAAATTGATAAGTTCGACAGGATGGTCTTTACTTTTACTTTTTAAGATAGAGAGTTACCCAAAGAATGTAGTACAACTACACTTTTTGGTAGGTTTGGTAAGTAGTATTCCTTTGGAACAATGTTCATTCTTTTGCAATAGTTGTGTTGTGATGGTAAATTGTAACAGTGTATCGTTGTTAGTGTGACTGATCCCAAAAGCAAACATAATACAATTAAAAGCATATTCGCATATTTAGGCTACATTTGACAAGGACTTCCACCTAATGCCTCCCTCGCTCGCTATATCCTGTTCTATTTCTCATAAATTGTTTTCTTGGACTGGGTGACTCCATCAAAATTCACAATTAAGGTCTTTCATCAATGACTAGGGATGATATCATGAGAGGAAACAGTCCAGCCTACGCTTTATGACTTATCTGGCCTTATGACTGTTTTTTTAGCCAATATATTATTTCATTGTTTGGAATAGCAGCTAACAGAGTGGCATCACACTCTAAGTACTAAGAACGATCAAGATCATGATATCATTCAGTGCATTTAAAGAATTTACTCTTTACAAAATACCCCCACGGAATAGTACAAGAGGTTTAACTTTACTACGGATGTATTTGCTTTACATATGGTTAAAAAGATTGATAACACTGCATTAAGCCCATTGCATTTAAGAAGATGATATGCAGAGAATATGATGATTCATGCAATAATCACTAACTCAGGGATAATAGGGTTTGATTGAGAGTCTACTATAGACAGACATTATTAACAGTTTCAGCTATTGCTTACTTAGATACAGTGTAGGGAAAAGTAAAGGAAGCCTAAATTATATCTAAATAAATGAGAGTTAATTAAGCAGAATTAAGGAAGAAGTGAGAAGAAGACAGCCTGTCAAATTGTTAGTGTTATCCTGTGTTTGAAACCGTTACGAACGATGATGCAAGTCGTATGAAGACAGAATTTTTATTAATAAATACATGCCCAATACAAAAACTACTTTCATTATTGGACTAAGCAAAACAAGCATTAAAAGTTAAGGCCATGAAATCATTCAAGTTGTATAAAAGATTAACCTTTTCTTCTCCATAATTATTTTCAGTAAAGTAGAGGACGCAATTCGAGGGTTATCATCAATAAGAAGAGGTGATATTTTAATCTGATCTCATCCAAGATCTTGCTGTATCTATTTTGATCAACTTTAGCTTGAAGCTCAGATGCCAGCAAGCACGATGGATTCCATAGGAAGAGGTAAGTTTCTGAAGCCTATGATCAGTAAAACAAATAATGAAACAATTAAGGTTATTTAGTAGGTCGATTGTCCAACTGTTAATGGACATGACAGTTCAGAAGCGTTTTTTTTATTTGCCCCCATCTTAATCTCCTTATTTAGGCATTTGGTTTATGCATCGTGATACTAATTAATGTATTTGATTTATCCTCCAGAAGAACAAATTGTGATGACGCCGAAAGCCAAAACGGATAAGTCAACTACGATTGCAATCGAGCGACGCAGGGTTGAAATGTCTGATGCTGAAACGAGTAACGAGGTTCATGTTGCTGGTGGAAATCATACAGGGATCATTATAAATAAACAGCTTGCGAATGGCATTGGTAATGTTTCGTTGGATTAAAATCATAAACTTAGGTGACTTGGTGTTAACCTCAACTTAACTTTGCCTAGATTCAGAAGAGGTTAAACCACAACTTTCCCTGGAGTTTAAAGTATTTCTGGTCAACGCTTCTACACAAAAGCACACATTGGAGAGTAGATTGCTTCGATTTTGGTTCAAAGATGACTTTCCTGTTGCAGATCGAGCTAAATATTCTCAGGAGTTTTTTAAAGAACTTGTCAGCCCCACGGAGTTTCCTAGAGGTGAAATATCCCTGTAGACAAACTTACTTGATGGTTTTTGACAGGTTTTAAAGGATTTATGTAATTTACCTCGGCCTACTTGCAGACTATGTTGGATTCATCATGAAAATTATGAAGCTAATGCAAATTCGATATACTGGAATGAGAAAAGTGGAAATTGAGCTTCGGCAACTTGAGGAAAGTGATAAGCCTCCTGAGAGACCCAGTAAGTTTTGTAAATTTTCTCAAAAGCTACATATTTCTAGTTTTTTAAAAGGAAACACTATCATTGTGCTATAATTGTGGTGACAGCAAGTCGATGCGCTATTCTCATTTCCTTAGAACAAAGTAGTAAGAAAGGTTGGAAAGTTCGATTATTTCTGTACTAAAAATGGTAACAGTTTTGTTTCCTTCTGCAGTGGTATTATTTGATTGACAGAGTATCTTTTTTAACTAACATTTGATGCTTAAACTGTAATTTTGTGTTCGAAAACTACCGAATGTCTTAATAATGTTTTAACAGCTAGTTATTTGTTAACGTGAAGTAATGTATTATGTTCATAACGGTTTAACGGCATAATAATCAACCATCGCTGAAGCATCTTGTGTTTTGCGGTTGTGAGTTCTGTCTCAATGTTTTATACTTTGATTACTAACTTTTTTACTTTTTCAGTGTCTGCAGATGAGCACACTAATGCTGCTGGCAAAATAATTATAAGTGAAGAGAAACTGTTGGAAATGATTGAATCTTCATACCCTAACCCTTTGACTCTTATGGATATCGCAAAGTAAGGCAACATCAAATAAGTCGATCTTATCTTTAGAATAGCAGTAGCAGTATTATCTGCTAACGTGATACATAGAAAGAGCCAACTAAGTGTAATTGATCTAATTAGACAGACAAAAAGCTTTGAGGAGGAAATCATACCACATTTACAACTTTTGCAATCTAAGGGGCTTATCAAAGCCTTAGATAATAAGGCATTCACTAGAGTTGTTCAGAATGAGACGACTGTAAAGGTAATGATTTTGATTGCCTGGCTTTGATTGCCATTTTTATTATCAAAGCAAATAAATTTGATGTTGTATTTGTTGTTAATTGATTAATCTTTCAGATAGTCAAACAGATGCCTAAAATGGTGAAAGCAAAGCAGCCAACTATTGCTATAATAACCGCCCAATATTGCGAAAAATTGGCTGTTGATGCGATGATTGAAAATCAAGAAACCTTTGTACGATATACCACCGTTGGTTAGTTTACATACACCTTTTCTACTTCTTGGAGTTTCTTTTCTATTACATTCATGAATTAAATTAAATGAACTATTTTGATAAACAGGCGAATCCAACGTTTACACGCTGGGTAACATGGGCTCTCATCGAGTCGTTTCCACTAAATTACCTAGCGTTGGTCACACAAGAGAGGCTATCATTGCTGCAGGAAACACCACGACAAGACTTTTGGGTTTGGCATTTTAATCTTAATACTCAATAACCCCTTAAGTTATCCTGTTTAGAACAAAATGTTAATATCATCTTTTTGAAATTATTAGGAACATTCCAAAAGGTAGACTACGTCTTCTTGATCGGAGTGGGTGGAGGAGTTCCTCATTTTACTGATTATAATAAACATGTTCGTCTAGGGGATGTCGTAGTTTCTGCACCGACGGAGAATCAAAGGTAAAAATATTATATTTTGAATTCACGGACTGTTCAAATCATCTTTTGAAGATGTGTCTTATTTATATATGTATAATAAACTAATCATCCTTCATCCTTCATCCTTTGTGAATGGAATGATAAATAAATGGTATATCGGAAGTTTCTCCTTTTCAGGTTCGTCTATCTTCATTGTGACAAAGCGACAGAGAAACCCACTGGTGGATTAGAATTCGAAACACGTGGGTGGATACCTTCTAGTCTAATTCTTCAAGATATTGCTGTGCAAATTCAAGCAGAGGTAACTAAAGTCGATTAGTTTTTACTCTACACTCGTAAAAAGTATTCTAAAGTATATTTCATATTGTATCAGGGCGAAGAAGAATGGGCCCAGTATGCTGAAATGGGTATGCAAGTCCTGAACCACCAAGAAGCAGACTTTGCTAGACCACCAGCTATTTCGGATAAATTGTACATGGCCATAGGAGAAAAGGATGTTATTGAAGTTGCTCATCCTATTCCATCCTCACATAACCCAAGGTAATCTACTAAATGCAGGATTTTTAATATGATCTGGTGTCCTAAATCTAAAAGAATTCAGTTAATTACGAAATAACAACTTCCGAAAACTTTAAATAGACGAATCATGGAATCTCGAGTGCATTTGGGACCTGTAGCATCTGGCCGTCAAGTTGCAAGGGACGATCATTTGAGGCAGGAACTGGCCGCAAGACTTGGAATCCTTGCCTTTGATTCTGAATTTGATTCTGCATTAGAGAGCGTGATTGGAAATCGTCGAGATGCTTTTATTGTAATTCGAGGAATTGCTGATTATAAAGTAAGTTAAGCAGTGTTTTAAAGCAACAGTTTAATTAACTATGTAAATAGTCCACGTTTAAAACTTGGCTAGGAAATAATGTAAAAAAATTAAACCAAATATAATATTTTCTATAGGATGGAACAAGGCGAAGGGATTGGCAGCCGCATTCAGCGTTATTAGCAGCTGCATTTGCCAAAGCCATCATAAGCCGAATGGATCCCCCAACTGATGATTAAATCCATGCAAAATATATTACGGTTGGGTTTTAAGAAAATATTTGCAGCTTGTGGAGATGAAATTCCAAAAGATAATTGTTTAGGATAGTTCTTATTATTATCTATATCCTCATTTTTTTTATTATTTCATACAAAAAAACTAAATTAGCCCCTCCCCGTTCGATTAATTGTTAGTTTTTGAGTATTGGAATTTTTCAAGGATAAACCATAATCTCAGAACATTAAATGCTGACAGTTGCCTACCATCTTTTCAGTAAAGATCGATCTGTACTCATCGATTTAACTTCGGTAGAGGTTTTTCGTTAGTTAAATATATTGTAAAACGATAGCTAGGCAGGTATTTAGATATAGAAAAATATATATGCCTCAGAAGTAATGAAAAATATTCTAGCCAACCATCTTGAACCACAAACATCTCATCTCGGCTTAGATAAGTATATTTTGACGCTTACAAACTACTAGTCGAGTGACCAATCGAAATAAGTTCAAATGGATCAACCAGATTCCAATAGATATATGAAATATTAAAAGTAACGCCAATTCCACTTTCCTAGACTATGTAAAGAGTTTTGCCGAGTTCTATATAGTATTAAAATTCCACCATACCTACCTATCTAACTAGAAATTTTACCAGAATGAAATTGAGATTAGTCTCATATAAAATGCTCAACTTTAAATTTTAATTTCTTCTAAGGCTAGTTATTTTATATGGTTTCTTCAGATGATATGCATTCTCTCATCGAGCCATGATATTATTTGTCCAGTCAAGTCGTCAAACGGCAAAGATTGACTCCCAAAAAAGAGCTAGCAACCATAACTCACAGTCACTGTAATCTTTCTCTTCGTAATAACTATGAATGAAGCAAGATCTTAGTTGTAATTATTTAAATTTTGTTATACTAGACAAGCCAGTCAATTGTAGGCTAATGCTACTCTACTGCACACACGATGCACGTTCGTAATAGGTATGGCTTATTAAATAGTATACCCATCACACAGATACTTGTCAATGGAATGTTTTTAAATTGCTTTAAGTCAAGAAAATGCTTGCATGGACTGAAAGATATTTCCAAAATATATTAGTCAATAAACTTTATATGATTTTTTCTATACTTCTGAGTTTAATTTTTATTTGCAAGATATCTAGCTCCTTACACCTCCCAAAGGGTTTAACAATCAACTTATCTGATGGCATGGACTAAGAACTTCGCACAGCGTCCTCTATTTAAAGAGTTTTATTTGAAAAGTCATTAATTAAGAGTCTACATCTGTACATTACTGCTGGTCATGTAGTAGTACAAAAGATTTTAATTGGGTATACTTAACTTAGAAAAACTAGCTTCACCAACATGTAGCTTATGCTTTGTACCATTAGCATTATTGTGTGATGGACGAATGAACAGCGCTACGGCAATCTACCAGCTTGACACTCCAGGATTATTTTCATGCTTATTCAGAGTTAGTTGAGACCCATTAAACTTAAATTCTAACTCTAGCTCATAAAATATTAAGTAAAATATAAATGACCAGATCAGACCTACTTACGACTAGGTCGAAACCTAAATGTGAGTTTTCCTTGTTGATTTTCATTCCAGAGCGAATAAATAAGCCAACATGTGCATGAATTATGCAAGGCTTTACTTTATTCTAGGGCATGCATTTTAAAAATTACTTATAACTCGTGAGTACAATATTTTGTTAGCGTCCTGAAACTTTTAAACAGCTATAGCTTGAGCTGCCCTCAAGTCCTGCTAAAGACGTTTTTAGCATTAGTAGTAATTCAATCTGAATTCTGAATAATTGGTCAAGTGGATATTCACCAAGCACTCAAATTAACATGACAAACTTGGAACTGAAAATAAACCAGTCAATCAATCTATAAACATATTCAACGTTACTTGCATTAAAAAGGAAAAACGATGACTTGCCCTAAAACTTTTTCTAATTGTCGTAAACCTTTTCAACCCAGTCCAGATAGCAGTCCTGCAAAGTTTGCAAAGTCAAGTTAATCGTTAATTTCATTGATGTAGTGAATTGAAGAAAAAACGTGTTAGTACATTCATTCCAAAATGTTGCTCTCTCGTTTGCAATTTTTAAAATGTGAAACTTTCCTCTTTAAATTCCCAAAAGGTTGTCCAAGCATTCATTTTGATTGTTTGTGTCATTCTTTCACTATGAGTAGGATAATATACCGAGATTAAAAACATTAATTGTCTTATTACATTGCATCTTTGTAGATCATAACTTTCAGATCGAAAGTGGAAATAAAGTAGATATATGTTTAAAAGAATTTGTACGAAAAGTATTTTCATCGAACATTATGCAACACAAAGGGCAAATGTAGGATTAGTAGGGTTTAGTTTTTTAAAGAAATATAAATAGTCGTGTACCTGCTGTGACCTGCGGAAGTAAATGTTCACGAATATCTAAATTATGGCCCACCTACTGCAAATGCTCTTTTTCCATCGATACTACTTTAAAACATTGTAAAGAAAAGCACAAAAATAAGAGAAATATTACATTTTGTTTCATGTGTGCTGATATCCGTTGATGCTTAAGTTCACAATTTAACTAATTACTAATAATTGTAACTATAAGCTTCTTCTAATGCGTACAAAAATGTAACATTAAAAGTTACCTACCGTATATGCTCGAGTACAGGCCGGGGCCACTATTCAATTTTGGACTTTTTTGGGGGTCAAATTTAACATACAATTAAAGGGGGCTTATGGGGGGATTAATGGTAATTAAGGGGGGGCCACTATTCGAGAGGGCCCCCTCTGAAGTTCGAAACTGTTTATTAGTGGCCCCCCTTGAATAGTGGCCCCCCTCGAATAGTAACCCTGGGGCGTTGAGTCGCTGTTACACGAATGCGTCGCATGCGTTTAAGACACGTTAAATCATGCAGTAAATAAAACGCTTTTTAAAACAGAGAACGATTGATTGATTTGCTTATCTTATATTTGAAACGTGGAACCTGGGAAGATGAGGAGTAGTGTAGTTTTATTGACTGAATACTAATTTTATTTCTGGTTTTTGATATTCAAGAATGAAAGAAAGTAATTAATGCGTAATGCTTTTTCAAAGTAAGGGATCCTTTTTTTAAGATAAAAATATTAGTAGCCCCTCCCGATTAGTAGCCCCTCCCGAATAGTGGCCCCCTCAAAAAAGTCAAAAATTGAATAGTGGCCCCGGCATGTATTCGAGTATATACGGTATATATGGTACCAAAATGGCCCTTTTAAATCGAAGCTATGAGCATCGAAAATGCTTTTGAAATCTTTATACATGACATTGAATTTCTTTAGATAAATGAACTGCATGCAGCTAAATTACCGCAAGCCTGCCTGACCTCGGGTTGACATTAGTATTTATGCAGACTTTTTATTAGTTACCTAGTTTTTATTAGCTATAAAACGTCGACTTATGACTTGGACTTGGAGAGACTTAGAGCATAAATAAATGAATAAAGTTGACTGCATCAGCATGAGACTAACTGCATGAGTTTGTTCTATAAATGGGATTACAACTGAATGAAAGCACTGATGCTATTACAAGTTCTAACTTAACTGTCAACATGCATTCAACAGTGATACGACACAATGGAGGAAACCTTTAGTGTACAGGTGGTTCAATAAACAGCAGTCCAGAAGTTTGAAGTGTAAACTTTGCATGTGCTAAATTTAAACAATAAATACTACTCTATCTATTATAATATTTAAACTGATATTGAAAATAAACTAAAATTGTTCTTTTTAATAAAATACTGCAGATTTAGCGTCCAATGACCCGTTTGCGTTTATAAAACTTTCTTAAAGTTTGAATATATTTTTACAGGTCTTATTCTTAAAAATAGAACGCCCATCCTCACTATTCCGCTATTTTTAATACTAATTATCACGGGCAACTACGACTACGACGGCAATGATAGGGTCCATCTTTGCATGCATTCACAAAGAAATTTATTGGTAGTTAACTTTTTCTGAAGTTTGACAACTCTCTACTTGGTGAACTGATAACTAATTACAGCCTTTGTCTTAAGCATTGGTCAATAAGCAGCAGCTTGTATATGACATGACGATGCAGCTTGTTATAAAATAAAACCGACTCATTGGTGATATAATGGGCAAAAAATGGGTTTGTAAGTTGCAAAATATGCCTTTCCCTTAGTTTATTGCATATGAAATTGAAAGGTTTCGTTTTTCTTCAAGGCTTCAAGTTCGTTGTAATTGGTGTATGGTCTTTAGTTTGATAACTCCAACGATTGAGCAACTAAACTGTTTACTTCCTTTTGAACCCAACTGTGAATAATAGATTAAGTCGATTTTTCCTATTCCGAAATTCAAATTTCTGAAATGTCAAACGAAGCCTTATTGGGGTGGATTTGATTTGATTAATATTCAACCAAAGGTTGGTATCCAGTTTGTTGCACAAGACAAGACGTTTCAAGCATGGATCAAGGGCACTAGAATTCTGACCTTACTTATTAAAATTACCGTGTTATTGCATTGGCAAGATTCTTATCACATACTGTACTGAATGCATATGACAGTTGGTTGATGCTTCAGGAATACATGCTGGATAAAGTCTGAGACGCGAAGCAGTTATCTTTAAAATTTTTGATGTGCGTATCTTTGTGACTGTGAAAATTGTTCGTATATCATTCTTTGAAAAGACGGAATATCAATCTTTTTTCCATGAGCATATTGCATTGCAGCTTCAGTATTAAAATATTTATTGACGTGTGTTAAAATCAAGCATTTAAGATGCAAATTTTTAATTCATATTTTTTGCTTGTTTACGAGTCAAAATATTGGTTGGTATGTCCGCACTCGCCTCGTTGTTTTTATAAGCGAGTCCATGAAGCTTCCATAACAAGCTAAAGATGTAGAGATCATTAATGCTAATTTTAATCGAACTCTACCGTGACCGTTAAATGTAGTCCGGTTTTTTATTCCTACATGCAAATGATTTTAGTTATAAATATGTATGAGCTGTATAAATGGATTTGGAAGTTGGTTGGAGGTGGAGTCTACCTGGGCGCAATAGTAACGAACTTTAGATATACGATTGGCTGTGAATAAATCTACTTGGAATCTAAATAACTCTGACAAAATAATTAGGAAATAACTATAGCGTCGCCGTGATACGTCAAATTCATATGGAGGTAGCTCGCAGCAGCTAAAATAGTGGCTTCGCTAAGACCAGTCGGATTTCACAAGCTTGGAACCAAGTAGATCTTCCCAGTTATTGCAGAGTTATAGCGGCGCTGTAACATCAGGATCACTGATTAACAGCGGCTGCTACATAAGATGATACTTAACGCTTGTTCCAACAAGTAATAATCCAAAACAAGCATACTCAAACTTTGGAAGTAGACCTTCCACGTCTAATGTCATTAATCACTAATCAGTAATCCTCATCATTTAAGGATTACAAAAATTCGTGTTCAATAAATAGGAACAGCATAAACATCCTCTTTTAAATGTAAATCAAATCGATTAAACCACGTCCTCCCTCAACTCTCAATCCCGCAGCCACAGCCAATATACATCAAGCCTTTGCTACTAGGTAGCTACGAAGTTTCAATGATTATAGCCTCACATTTAGAAGATTTTAAATTGTAAATAAAATAAAATCGCAATAAATGCAAGTATAAAATTATACGTACAGAAAGTGTCATAAATCATATCACAAAACCCGACCACAAGCTTTATATCTGCTCAGCACGTCAAACCGTACAAAATTCGCTGAAACTATCACTCTGCAGAGTAAAGCCTTCGAACAAAGTAACGCTCAAGGAACGCTTGATCGTTCCTTCGAAATTGCAAATCATGTAAACAGCCTCCCATGACCACACGGACGGGTATTACGTACTTTATAAAAGTACTTACATCAATTTAAAAAAAAATCACAATAGATGAATCGAAAAAATGCAATTTAATGATGATGTGACATTTACATCCTCCTTCTTCTAGGAATGAATGTATATTCCAAAAAAATGTGCAGCCCATTAAATGCTACATATGCATCGTTCTTTTCGTCCCGATTTTAATAAACCATATAAATTGAATAATGTCCTCAGTATTCAATATACGTGAAGTATAATAATATTTTTTTGTGAGTTACTCTTCATCTTCCTTTCATTTGACAGTCTGAATACTTACTAACAACAGCTACCTCAGCAGACAGAGCAAAAGAAACTTGAACTTCCTAAAAATGCTGATGCGAAATATTAAATGATGAAATGCCAGAAACTTTTCATGCAACGAAATCTCGTCTGTCTGAACAATATGAGCATTTTTTTTTTATTGCAAGCGTTTAGCTGGATGTATTATGTGGACCTTTTAGCATTCAATTATGAGGAATTTGTCTTATTTTTGCAGTTTTGTTTTTTCAAACCCCTAATCAAATAGATTATATTCATTTAGAATTTTTCTTTATCCTCATTTTTTTCAGCAGACAGACATCTGCAAAGTAGAAATGTGAATAGCTATGCAATGGACAGCAAACTTGTAAACCTATGATGATTTGCAATGAAAGTATAAATGGTAAAAAAGAGTGATCCGATGATCTTCCTTCATATCTTTCCACTTGCACTTTTTGAGTTGTAACATCATCTCTTGATCAGGATCGGATCGGATAAACTTACATGGTTTTTTTTCTTTTAAGTTTAATTATATTCGCCCACTGACAGACTAAACCCTTGCTTGAGTGGAAGCAGGTTGGTCGGTTGCTCATCGTAACGAACGTAACTTATTAGCAGGATATGAAAAATGAAATATAAACCCAGCATGACTAAACATCTCTATATGATTTTTGGAAAAAACTACTTAGCTGGGAAGTGCTCTGATATGAAAAAATAATAGTAATATGACACACCGAGAATGCGCATAAATAAAAACAGCTAAAATAAGAAACCTCTCAGGTCAGGGATCATCTGGATATTTGAGTTGGTAGGCAGTGGGGAATCAGGTTATCATTTTTATCTTAATTTTGTAAACCAAGCTTTTTCATATCTCCAAACATTGTTATGCTGCTTAGCATAGTTGCTTTTCTGTTCTTACTTGCACTAGTATTGATGAGTTATCTTCAAATGCAAGTTTATTTCAGGAATAAAATTGCAGCCCATCATTTCAGCATTATAGAAGATGCATTTTACTTTAACTTTAGTGTTTTATTCAAACCAATCAGCCCTTCATTATTTGCAAGGAGCTCTGTACATTTTTTAAATATATTATTTCAGAAACCTTTTTCGAGTTCGTACTGTCAAGTCAATGCTCCAGATCGTTCTGCATAAATCGTCCTACTAAGCATAACCTCCTTAGTATGAACTTGTCAACTTGCCTAGTTGTATGAAAATATATTGTGACAGTAAAGTACCGGGACGTAACATCTCTAACCAACTTTTTATCATTGTTTAAAATTTAATCCAAACTCTTCACACAAAGATTCTCAAGACTTACGCCTGGTATATAATGTCCTGAATAATGTAATGAATAATGATAGTTTTTATTTCAATAATGCATTACTTCACTTTTGTATAGTCATTAGAGAAATCTCATCCTCAACGCTTTCCTTTTGCTCCATTTATTTCATCAAAAATATATATAAAAAAAATGCATCTTTCAAGACTTTATTATTGCATTGCTTTGCTACACACAAGCATGACCAGTTTTAGCTTTAGCACAAGGATAATACAAGAGAAGATACGACTTGATTATGAAAAAAAGTATTTAAGCAAATCATGCAGTTCACTCAACGAAGAGTTTTAAAGCTGTAATCTTAATCTTTTCCAAGATTACGTACACCCTCAACTCAGAAGAGGCACAGAACATTGAGATTGTATTAGAGTAGAGTAAGCATCGTCGTATATCATGATATCTTGGTAGGATAAAGGTAAAGCCTTCTTTTTGAACAGATCATAACTTGGTTGTTGGTATGCTGAATAGTTGAGAATGTTGTGTAGGATGTAATTTGTATTTTAAGCCTCCTCTCTTCTGCCTCTTTAAACTGCCACATCTAACTACAACTAGTACTAATAGTCCATGTAATTCTTATACCGTTTGCTAACTACTACTACTAGATTCATGCTTTTTGTTCCATGTAGTACGTATTACGAAAACCTTCAGAGAATAGTACAGAATTTTCTGACTTTTCTTGAGTACTTACTGCTTCAAAATACAATTCTTACTACAACCTAGAGGTTGACTACTGAGAGAGATGTACGCATTATATTTTAACATTTTACTACCTAAGTACACGTTGTTAAGCCATTGTTTTCATTCTCTAGCAAGAAGGCTGAATAAAACACGAATGAATAATAGAACTGTAGAGAAAAACAACTAAAGACTGTTTCCACTTTCTTAACCCTAGTGTGTTAAAATTAAAACTATTTTCCCGTTTCCGGATCATCCACTTTTGTGTTTATCATCCATTTCATGTCAACTAACCAAACCAACTTTTTTTCATGTTATACGAATCCTTAATCACGAACAACCATCCAACTAAAAGATAGTTGTTGGATTTTGCTTTATATTTGATGCATAAAGTAAAAACAAATGCTTTTTATTTGATTTTATTTCAATTTGTAAAAACGCATATGCCAACTAATACAAACGCTTACTTCTTTATTCAGTTTTAGTTTTTACATGTGAAGCAAGTTGGTGAGTTAGTGCCTTTTCCCCCTAGATTTCTAATTAAAAATGATGAAGGATTTACGTAATCTATAGACGAAAAGTGCAGTTGAACTTGTTAAATGTTCTTTGCTGCATCATTCCGTATCTAAATCCGGACTATGTGCTTTCCTAATTTATTTTATTGAGCTAATAAACCCTGTACTGTACTTTTTATTGTGATACTACTATGCAATATTATGATTGCCCACCCTCTGTGATCTTGTACGCAGTAAATAGCCATATCTCATCCTTTTACAATACATCTAACTATCTAACATCAGCGTCATCATCAGCTCGGTTCAAGATTTCCAATAATGCAAGCCATATTTATGCTCTTGCATGTCTCATCTAAAAACCTCCTATAATCCCGCACCACTTCCATTTTATTGCGATATGCAATAATACAATCTGAGTTATATGACTGCGCTTAAATGAAGATCCAATTTATTAAGATAAGTATTCAAATCTGTTGTTATCGTTTCCAATCAGCGTCATACTTCATGCAATCACTAATATTTCATTTTGCATATCGCAAGGATATACTACGACTAAAGGTTACCTGCTACTTTTCTGATCTGGGATTCTGTAAACTAGAAAATGTAACATCATTGTCAAACATGCTGAACTTAGCGTAACAGTTTCGTTTGACTTCAATATAATACTACAAATGGTGTTCATAGCTCAAGGTTTGTTTACGACTGACTACAATAAAATTATGTAGCCCCTTTAATAGTTATGGTGACTTTGGTACCATTATTTATTTATTAAAAGCCATAGTTGCATTGACCGTAAGCATCCCCAATAAAGCTGGAGTAGTGCAGTGCAATAAGTCGTGTATGCATAAAAATTACAGACAACTCTCATGCATTTACTACGATCTTTCAGACAGAAAATAAACCTATTCCTAATGTACTACTTGCTAACGAATTACCGAAGATTTCTTGAAAGTCAAACTCTAGTCTAGCCAAGTATGAAATTATGAGCTGACTTGATAACAATATTGTTAAGTCGTTGGATGCAGCTAAACCAATCAACCATTCATTAGTGCAATGAGACGGTAAATGTGTAAGTAAAAGTAAGTGCATGCAAAACATAAAGCTACAGACACTATTATCTTGAGACTTAGAGGTGCAATAGAATGGATGATAGGATGATGGACAACAATTATTATATCATGAAGACATAGTATCTCCTAAGGTTACCGCTCACCTCTAAAACTTCTTCTACGAACCTAACATCAACTTCAGTACATATACAGCCTCATTCGTTTTTAACATTTAAGTTTGAGTTACAAATCTCTATATGCATATGGTTTCAGCTTCAGCATTGTACTGGGTTCCACAGGAATTATTTAAGTTGGTTCGCCTCAAGGATACACGAACTATTACAAAATAATCCGACCGAATGCATTGGCTGTAATAAATTCATTTGCTGCTAAAAATGCATTCTGCAAAATTTCCTCAAAGCCCGTGGATGCATGGTTGTTTTTACTCAAGTTTATAGCTTATACCATTTTAAAACACGGCATTAAGCACACGTTTTGATAATGGTTACTAAATCCATGCAATCCCATTGCACATCCCCTTTAAACATGTAGAGAGGAGTATTTAATAAGCGTATTCTGTCTGGATTGTTTAACTACCAAATTCGTTTTTGGAAATAGAATCATGCTTTTAGATCAATAAAAAAAAACTGTGTTAATTTCTAATTTAACTACAGCTCCTTTGGAGCTGCACTAGCTGAATGAATTCTTGTAAAGCTGGTGGTTTGAATACGTAAAAAATTACTATTGCTTCAAATTATATTGTTAAAAAAGGCTGCAACTCTTCCCTTCTTCTGTATTGAATACTCAACATGTGAGCAACGCCAGAGTGCCATATTTTATTAGTATTAAAAAGTGGTAAGCAAGTACCACATGCCATGCCATGCCATAATAATAAACCAAATAATAAACCAACCCAGCAGACTATAGTTAACCAAGTGTACGAAAACGAGCCAGAAACAATAACCTGCTTTTCTACTGCTTTGTTGACTGTTTCACAGTTCACAGTTCACAGTACAAAAATCCAACAACTTAACAAACTTACTTCACGCATTTCATCTTCATCTCAATCAGCTATAAAGACTCAAAAAGTTCCGTACCTACAAGTAATTTTTAACTAGTTGCATGGCTTGGGTTTGTTACTACGATTTGGTTTAGCCCAGTGTCAAATTTCCAATTTCTAGCTCACATCAATTCCATTTTATGCAATGCAATATTTGATTGCAGCTTCTACTATGTCAGTTCATAAAATGTAGAAAGGGATGTAGCAGGTATTATACATTTATATAATTAAAAGCGAGCTGAATGCTCCAGATACTTATCGTGAACCTGCTGTGTTGCTGCTGGTCAAATATCATGAATAAAACAAAGCCAGCTTTGAGTTTCAAGCTGAGAGTACATACGAAATGAGCTGACTGATAGATTAAGTATAAGTTTGTTACAACATTTCATGTTCACTACCACTTTACTGTAAAGTAAAAGTAAGTCTTTCCTTTATACTTCTGTCGGAATTGACTCTAGTGCAGACGGGTCCAGTAAAGACCAAACTAAATATATTAGTGCGTCAAAGCTTTAGAGCCATGCCCATTAACAGCCCAATTGAGACACACAATATTTCTCGCTTATGTACCCAAAAGGTATCAACTTCAGTTAATTACCATGAAATGGCTTAACCAATTAAGTTAACATGATATAAGGTCTACTATTACTATTACGGTAGCCATGCAGTCACAAACATTATGATACGAATAAATACTAGTGGAAAGTAAACTGATATTATTAAACTGCAAAAAGGGCACGACATAGTCCTGCTTCTTCCCGAATTACGGTAATTCCTCCATCGTCTCTACCTACTTTTTTCCAAACCTATTATTGTAAGGAAAGAGCTGATCATTTCAAAAACTGGGGATCATATCGAGAAAGGCAACGATTTCAGTGGGAACCTAAAACAGGAAATACGGTATACGATTAAAAAAACAAAATAACTATCAGCAAGCAGTGACCCGAACTTATGCATGCATGCAGCCACGAATTGTCGATTGACTTAAGCAAATATAAATGTTTAAAAAATATGTTTTGCCTACAAGTAGTGGGTCTAGTTCCTATTCCTAATTCCCATTCCTATTTCCTACAGGCTTTGGCCAAAACATTCCTGATTACAGAAAGACATGTCAAGTTAGCCAGCCAGCTCGGGTTTGTTTAGTTCCTTCCTTCCATGTGTCAAACTCTCAAACTCTAGTTTAGTAAATCCAAAACATTAGAATCAGACCAAGGAGAAAACTCTGTTCCTTGGCTTTAGCTGTGTTATAAAATACCAGAAAAACACGAAGATACCCACAGGAAACTAAACCAAACCCGGAGACCTTTATCCTACGATCCAATATACTAAAGACTAGGTAGGGTTATACAATAAAGTAAGGAAGGTAAGGGTACGTGCTGGGATTCATGCAGTCATCTCAACCAATTGTTCTACAGATGCATCCCTGCCCTACCCGATACTACTGCAGTCCAGGACCCTGAATTCTCAAATCTCCCTTTCCCATTTTTTTTACCTACAACAAATTAAGCATTGAAGGCTTAGATTTTTAGACGTGGTTTAGTCTCAATAAAAAACTAAAAGCATTAAAAACTACTCTGGAGGACTCGGCCTACTCAATTTATTTATCCCTATGACATAAACAAGAAAGAAAGGCTTGTTGTGTATTGGATTTCTGAAATCAAATTAAACTACCAAGTAGTTCAGCTCAACTGTACTGTCACTGTGGGTGCGAACAAGATGGGCTGATGGGCATAGCGTAGAGATTGAACAACAAACAGGGACCTTTTTGGGTGGTAAAAACACCAAGAATTGTAGTAAATTAAATAAAAAGCTTAAGCTTGGAGAACAAAAAGCATACCAACTAAACTCTAACTGTGTAGCCGTTAGCATTGGGCTGATATTTATGGTAGTTTACAGTCTCAACCTCTCAACTCTATTTACAGTCGACAGGGTAAGGACTTAGGGATCTTTCTTTTATGCAGATAAACTACAAACATTTCAACTAACGTCTTCTAGATCCTCCATCCAAGTTCCAACCAACTACGAGGAGTTAAATTTCAATTGTCAAAAAGCTTTATACTATGAGCAAAGCGTTCGATAATGGGTACGAATAGGCTGCACGATGACGGGTGGTGATATTTACTTTCACTTTAAATCCGAATTCCGTCTCAAAAGCATAAGAACCAAGCTACTAATACTCTGGTAAATTGCATAACTGAAAAATTATTTACATACATATCAAAAGTACCAGATTCGAAACTTAAATCGTTTCGTAAAAAGTATCCAGCCCACTATATTTACAACATGACCGAACTTGAGTTCAAGTTTTCAGTTACTTTGCAAGATAAATTAAGTTGCATTGAATTGCATTTTGCATTAGTTATATTATGTATTTTGCTTTTGCTCCTTGCTTAGCTGAGTTATTAAATCAGGAGCGATAATAATAATGATAGGACGGATAAAAGAGTTGGATTGCATGGGTTTACACAGAACAAAGTTTTAAACCATCATCATAAGCTGCTTTAGCATACAAACTTTAACCAAAGTCATAACTAAAATACATGTTAACTTAACATGCAACTTTTTACCGATGGCCTGGCATATTAACTTTCCTCGCAAGAACTATTAACATAACATCCCCAAACCCTTACTTTACTACTACGTCGTCCTACCACCTCTAGAACAAAACCAGTCAAAATTATGTATATTCTATTCCAACTATAGCCAAGCTAGGAGCTAGGCACAAAACCCTACTCATGCTACTACTACTACTCCTACTACTACTACTACTACTACTACCACTACCACCACCACTAGTACTACTACTACTACCACTACTACTACTACTAGTACTAATACTACTACCACTACTACTACAACTACTACCCCTACTACTACTTACCACCACCACCACCACTACAAGAATTATACAGTGCGGTCCCTGAAGAACTACAAACTCACCAACCAAAATCCGGACCACCCTGTACCAAAAATTTATTATGAAACAACCCCTCTCATCCTTCCAAAAACCCATTTTCCCATGCTAAAAACCTCCTTCCTCGTACATTTAAAAACTCCAACGTAACGTAACCTAACCAACACACATACGACAACAAATGCCAAATCTACCTCTCCCAGGCCCCAAGTGCCATAAACGTCCAATCCCATGTTGTCCCAGCAAGGCAACCCTGTCCGCCCGACCTTAAAAGTAGAGGTCACCCCCCGAAACCCCTCATGACCTTTCGTACCCCACAAACCCCTCCTTTCCTACCCCTCCAAATACCCCTCCCTCCTTCCCCTCATTTTACCACCATCTCTAAGTACAGAACTAGTTTTTCTCGCGAGTTGGGTATGCGTTGCTCAGTCCGTACTTAAAGAGAATGGAGATCGTCCCCTAGCTCAGTGTGTCAGAGAACGGCAGAGAGTAAACATCAATTCGAACTAATGTAAGTACACCTCTCCCTCTCCTAAGGGGGTGGGGGGGCTGGGGGTGTGGCTCCACCTTATTATTTTTTACCCATTTTTCATCCATCTTATCTTCGATAAGCTCTTATCTATAACAATATTTTTTTCCCTGTGTTTAGGTTATAAAGTTATCATCATCATCATCATCATCATCCTCATCCTTCATCCTCCATATCCTTCAGAGCAGCTAGATGCAGTAGTAATGTCGGGAGGCGTGGATAATAGCAGTAGAAGAGCCGTGGAGCTCGTTGGTGGTGCGCAAAAAAATGTGGGAGTGATCCTGGGGAAACGACCGGACGATACGGACAGTGGTGGTGGAGGCGGAGACCCTATGGAAACAACGGTTGGAAGAACCCCGAGCAGCGTCCCTCCGATAATAATACCCCCGGGTTCCAATAATAATAATCACAAAAAGCAGCGACGCCTCCGAAGACACCATCACCACAATCATAACAACCATCATCACAATAATCAACATCACCCGTACAATAATAAGAATCCCGGAAATGGGAAGCGGATTCGGAGAAACACCCAACCCGCCCCGAATAATACTAATGAGTTCCTTATGAAAGAGCACGACCACTTGTTCCACCTTGACCTGGAAAGTGGGGGGGAGGATTGGGAAGGGGGGACGGCCCTTGTTCTAGGTTCTAGTGGCTCACCCTCCAGAATATATGACCCGGATTCTATGATGAACGATAGGAATTCCAGCAGTAGCAGCGTCATGCATCAGAACAGTAACCAAACCAGTTCATTTTATTCCTCTTCGGAGGATGAGGACTATTTAAGCAGGGACTTTTCAGCTACTTATGACGTGGTCCATGCGGAGAGATTGAGTACAATGAGCAAGTCAGAGTTAATTAGTGAATACCAACTGCTGGAAGAGAGGGTGGAGTCTTTGGAGAGGAAGTTGAAGTCTGTGCTAAGGTCCCGACCTCAGGAAGACCATCCCATGCTTATGGCTTCTGGTGAAGAAACTGCTAATCTCAGTGAGGAAGAGAGAGTCAGACTGGTCCAGGCGGAGGTTTTAAGGCTCCAGGATGAAAATAGGAGGTTAAAGGCGGATAATAAAATCCTCAGACAGCACATCTACATCCCGCTGCAGTCCTCGAGGTCGAGTCCCAGTCCTAAGGAAAGTTGTACTGATAGTGGGGGTGGCAGTTGGAGTGGGAGTGATACTACTGCTACTGCTCAGGAGGAACTTAACCGGGTTAATTAGCCGAGTTAGAAACCAAATACATTACACGGACGCTTTATCGCTTTTTTCGATCGCATACAACATTCATAATAAACCAAACTAGCTATTCATACAAGGATTCTCAGAGCTGGCCGTCTTCCCGTTAATAAAGTGGATAGGATTTATCGGAAGGATGATTACTTACTACTGGATCTACAACAGCATAATTCCCTGCATAATAATATTTTTAAGAGAGAGGTGTGGAGATGAGTATCGATTTTCGAATTTATGATTTGTATTCGAGTATTTATAAAAAAAAATTTAAAGTAGAGTAGATTATTCAGCTTGAATAATTCACACATTCGTTATATAAAAAAAATTGTTAAGATTACAATATAAGCTCTTTGTTAAATATAATATGATGAAATGAAATGTAGTCTCTAAATTCCTTGTTTTTAGTATATACCTGTGTAGGAAAGATAAATCCTTGTAAATTATTGTTCAAAATACGTATTACAATTGAGTATAAATACTTCGTTGAAGAATCCAATTGACTATTTTTAATGATTATTATATCGATGATAGGAAATTTATTTAAAAAGCTAACAACGAAGTGTTTTATTTTCAAAGAAACTTTTATTCTGAGTCGCTGCCAATTTTGCAAAGAAAGTCTTCCTACATGTAAATGTGAATAGCTATTTTGTGGTAGTTTTTGTCGACTGCTGCCAAAGTACAAAGTATAGTATTTTATTTATAATAATGATACATAATTTTCACTCATTCCTATTTAAAGTGCTGATATCAGAAATGAGAACCAGATACTGACTGACTAATAATGCAAACTTGGGGCCTCAGAATAGGAATTTCATCGTTAGTATTAATTTGTTAGAGTCCGAAACACAAGTACAATGAATAGTTGCCTATTTCTACTCATATTGAAAAATTAAATATCCTTTTCAAAATTAGATAGGGCAAAAAAACTTGTATATTTTTTGAACGTAGTATAAATCGGTTAAAATATAGAAATAATATTAAAATAGTAAATAATATTAAAATAATTGAGTGACCCTTCTTTAAAGAAACTTTTCTGGTCATGAAACTCCGGGTTAGTTTAGATCACTATTTGCTAAAACTCTAAGTCAAGAAGACAGATTGGAAAAAAATTAAATCACAATAAGTCTTTCTTCTTCAAAGTAAAAAAAAAACCCGTAATATTATTAAATGTATGCTTTATTGCAGAAATGACTCAGATTAATTTTAAGAATTTAATAATTTATATCTAATAGCTATAAAGTCTCTTAAATAAATAAGTAAATAAATAAGTTGTCGATTGAATTCATTGAGAAACTTAATAATTATCTTGATTTATTTATTTTTATTTAAATTACAATAAATTATATATTCTATCCACCGAAACAAGTATTTATGACTGACGATGAGATGAGAAATATTTATTAATATTTATTTATCTAGTTTATATCAATATTTTACTACTTTAGGAAAATAATGAAATAAGGCTGTTATTTCTACTCATAGCTGTCGGAGATGTATTTTTTCATGGCAGAATAATAAAAGTACAAATATTCTATTACTCAATCACCTTCCGCAATTAATCTTAATCCTTTAGTTTAGTGGCATTTATTTAGTTATTATATTAAAATCCTCAATCATCATCAACATCATCATCCTCCATCTCTTGAACGATGCATTATCCCATTTTTAATAATCAATAACCTCAAACTTTCTATAAATAATGTCTTGGACCAGCTTACCATTTTTTTTAAAATCATAAAATAATATTTTTAACATATTTATTTTCATACACTCTTAAAATCTTCAATTGAGCGTCTTCAATACTTAAAAATACCCCAATTAAAAAAAAATCCCCTTTAAAAACCCCGACAAACTGACATATTTTGACTCACTTGACTAAAACCCTTTGTACTACAATAACCTCCTAATTCCTAATATTATTAATTATAACCTCCTCATCGTTCTTCCTTTCCTTCTTACCCAAACAAACGTACCAACTTTTGGGTACTTTTGACGACCTGTGATGATTATTTCCTAAAATAAAATCTATAGCCTACATTTTTTGTGTTAGAAAAACCCCAAAAAATCATGGAACATAAAGTAAGAAAGGATAGGTAGATTTAAGTAAGTTATTGGTAGGTTTTGTGGGTGTTTAAGGAAGGGTGGTGGTGGAGCTGGATGGAGGACAGTTTTAAAAATCTACCATAGATGCTCTACGCTCCTCATTTCCCAAATCATCCCCTTCTACTTTAACTAACGATTTCAAATTTAATTTAATTCATTTTTAACCCCTCAAGAACCCCCACTAGATCAAGAACTTGCATTTAAAGATTTGGGATTTTTATAAAGAAACCTGAGCTGGCCAAACTCCTACCTATATTTCCTAACAACTCTGTACTTTTGTGGGATTTTGTAAGACCAACTGGGGAAAAAGTGAGAATGGCCTTAAGTCTGGATTTCTGTAGGAAGGGGAGGTACTTTTAGTGTTAGATCTGCGATAAATGGTACACACACACAGCCGTCGATTCCTTTACAGGCTTTCTTCGGCATATAATCAATTTTTGGAAAGGCATAATGCCTTGCTTGGAATTAATGATAGTTGTCGTCGTCTCGGGAATGTGAACGTTACTTCAGCTGCGTCTGTAGGTCCAGGATGTCCACTCCAAACCGGAAATAAAAGAGATCATAAAAGAGTATTAGAAAAATATCATTGGTCATAGTCATGAAATTCATAAGGCATCATCTTTGCATAACTTTTGGATAATTGGGAGCTAAGGTGTGATCGTGTAGGGTATTTTGACAGTTTTAAATAGTATATTTCTGGTTATAACTCCCCTGGGGATAAATTACTTGAAAGGAAAATGAGAAATTCTATAAGCATGGGCATGATACAACATTTAACATGGACGGGTAGGGGGAATTAAACCGAAGGGGGGATTATTCCGAGGGAGGAATTAAAACGGGAAATACGGTAGTATATTTTTTGGTTTTAACTCCCATGGGGGATCTTTAACCAATCCTATCTTTTTTCAATAAGGGTTACTCATACTCTGGTCCAACATTTTTTAGTTTAATTCATTAGTTTACCGTATTTCCCTAGTTGGACTGAAGATACAACTCCAGTTGTATCTTCAGTCTAACTAGTATTTCCCGATTTAATTCCCCCCTGAAATAGTTCCCCACCCCGGTATAATTCCCAAGGGGTTCGGGCCATTTTAAGTAATAAATCCCACCATCCCAAAATAATTCATATCCCGCAAATTGAAGCTTTTTTAATAAGAGATACTGACAGTTAACCATCTCAAAGGATGGTTAACCTTTTTAAAGGATATAATACCTGAACTAATTTTGAGAAGGGTTTTTTTTATCATAAAAATTTCGAATTAATTCATAATTAGCAATAGCAGAGAATGCATGTTTTTAAAAAACTTTAAAAGGTTTTTTTGCAATTCAATTAAAGAGAAACAAAAAATTACGTTTATAAATTAAGTAAGTTTATAATTGCTCTGAAATTAAAGTCAACATGATGTTCTTAATAGCGTGATTTTGTCAATTAATTAAATGACTGAAGATTATTTTTACCTTTTCATGAAATATTCAAGACAGCAGGGTTTCTCAATAATTCAAAGATTTTTCAAAAGAAACTAACTTAACATTCCGCAAAACTGTTTCAAGAAGTTTACTTTTTGATGGAAATTGTAATTAAAATTACTACTAAAATGGTCAAAAATTCTTTCTTAGGCATTTCTAAATAATATTAAATACGCAGCAATACCAATCAAAACCTCGTCAGATTTCTATATTAACAGAGGGTCAAAATTACCTTCGAAGAGACGACGAACTTCATACTGACCTTGACCTGCCTCGGGTCAAATCAATTCTCATCAGCGTCAGCGTCAATGGGGGTCTTGAATTTGGGAATTTCTGGACCTCGTTTTGTTCTGGATAAAATTCTGCTCACTAATAAATATTAGTAGAAATAGAAAGAAAGAAGCAAGGCAATTTTTAACGGAACACAAACCAATTTCATTATACGATATCGGCATCGGCCAAAATGTGAGAAAGTATAGTGAGAATCCTAAGCCTCTCTGGATCTTGTTGGCCAATCCGAATGCTCTAAATTGGCTTAAACAACGCCTTTTGAAGGCCCTAGGTATTGGTTTACTCTAGACGAACTAATCTCAATAGATGGTGGGTCTGGCAGGGTTCAACTTTTACGGATTTTTTGGATTGTTATAAAGCAAATTCAATTCGAATTACTAACTACAATTTTCCCAACCAAGGCCTCATGCTTTAAGAGGATTATGTGCGTTTTTGTAATGATATTAATAAGAATGCATAATAAAGTTAAATCCATCATTTTGGAAATATTGTACGAGTAAAGGGCAAAGCGTTGAGGTTATACCAATTTTATGAATGAAAGAAGCTTTCAATTGAGAAAAGGGCAAACAGGTCGATTTTAGGATCCTAGTTTTTTTACGTTATGTTTTATTTATGATGAAAGTGCTAAACTAACCCTCAAATTTAGCGTTTCTAGTGCAAAATTCAGTTTATCGCATAATTGAAAACTCCAATCCTAATCTGCATGATTTCGAACGGTTTTATTATTATATCCTTTAATTCCTAGATTGATAATGTCAATTCAACCTGTCTCACTTTCCTCAAGTTGATCCATTGAATTACATTTGCCCCTTTCTCATGCATTACATCATCATTCATCATAGACGCCTAATTTTACCATGGATGACTACTACTTTTTACATTAGAGTCATGAAATTACAGTTAATCTCAATTAAGTAGGTATAGTTTAGTTTTCCCGTTCACAACTCTCATGAACTTCTGATTGAAAAAGTCAGAGAAAGAGCCGTGGGTGTTGCTTTTGCTTAGCCTCGTCTAATTTGGAATCTCTTGAACAAAATGTTTACTTTGGAACCCTACTTTATTTGGCTTAACTACTACGTACTGGAACATAGAGGGACGTTACTTAGTTTTTTTTATAACCGCTTTGCTGAAATGAAAGACTCCTCAATGTTGAGGTGTCTATAGAGTAGACAGTCTACTGCCGATATTTAATTTCAATTACAGTTTCAGATCATAAGTTTTTAATGGTAGGCTCATCAGATTACATTTATATTATGTAATTGTTGCATAGAAGTTCCCACATTTACTTGATCATTTCATGTAATTCTTATTGTACACTCCTATAACTACTAGAAGTCAACTAGGTAATTTAATTTTCATTCCATGACTCTCTGATGGACCTGGCTCATTCAGCTTTACTACAGATGAGATGAGGATTTTTATACAATGGAGAATGGCTGTTTTAGAAGGGTTGAGACTCAAGTTGAGAATCCCTATATACTAATGTCTACATAACTAAAAAACTGCTTGAAAGCTTAACACATAAGACCATCATCATCGTCGGGAAAATAAGTTAACTTGCCAAGTAAGCATATCTTTCCATGTTTTGTATAGGAGGACGCAAAAAATGTGGGCCAAGCCCGTGTGTACCAAACCAAGTAAAGTAAAAGTACGCTATGCTGAAAGTGAAGTAAATGTGTTATAAACTGGTATAAATGTATGATGTGCTTTGCTTATATTCTAAATGTATCTAACCAGCCCCATCCTTTTACCAATACTAACCAAAACCAGCAATATTCACAAGATTTCAATCCCAACAAACTGGCAGAAGAAGACGGTAGGGCTGCTGGCTCTTTTCTATAACTTCATTTCCCATAATCTACCTTTTTTAATGTGATTTAACTACCGAGACTATACCTACTTACCTGTCTCTTTTTACTCTGGAATTAATATAGGAGAATCATATAAAAATCATATTTAATAAATCCAATCTTAGGCCATCATCGTATCGTGTTAATTAGACCCTTGTGAACGTACACGTCTAGTACTAAAGCCATAAGAGTTGTGTGGGTGTGGAAAAAAGGTTGTTGGGTGAGGAAACGCACAAGAAGGAGCATCAATCAACCTACAAGAATGCTGAATTGATGAAATTTTGATAAAGTGACTTGAAGCAATCATATTTCCGTCCAAGGGTAAAAGCTAGGTGAAATAGTGCTTTCTCCGGGCATAAAAGACGGCAAAACTGTAACTGACCAAGTGGTTCTTTCCTGGACGGGTCTAAAATTTAGTTTTAAGGGCAAATTATGGAAAACTTTTACAACCCTTCTTGGTGTAGGGAAGGGAACCTTCTCCAAGTCAAACTTTGGTTGGAGGATACCGAAAATGATTTAAATCAAGGGTACTTTATTTTATTTTATATAGATTAGTTAATTTTAAAGTCATTAACTTTCACATCAAGATGTATACTTGTAGAGCTATTTATTAGACGCATAATGTGGGAAAGAAAGGTAATACATAATGTCTAAAGTTGTATGTTGTCATATTAAAGTCCTCTTGCATAAAACTGCATCATGGTACAGTTCTGCCAAGTAAGAAATTTAATGAAATCTTCTTAAAATGAATTGATTCGAAATCCGTTCTTTGGGATTGGGTTAAAGTTTAGTGAAGTCTCTCGCTTTCGTCCCTACTGTCAATGGAAACATTGGTCCAGTATTGATAAAATCGGATACAAAAAAGTAATAATAGGGACAGATGTTGTTCGTCATGGCTTTAACCCCGTCATACCATTTAAGGAAGGGAGCAGTCAGTAATATAGCGATACCCAAGAGTGATAATAGTATCTGCTGAATGGTCACATCAAGTAGATAAGGCAATTAAGTAGTAGTAAAGGTGCGTAGGCAGAGTCTAGTCTGGGTACTCTACTACAGCAACTACAGCACGAATCTTTGGATTATTGTAATGTAATGGTTAGGTTGTTATAATACTCAGAATCTTGATCGGATGAAGATATGAAATAACTCAACACAGCCGTGGTAAAGAACTAAAGGTATGCTGAACAATAGGATGCGTTGACTGGGACGAATAAATGACACATATAGTTAAGTACTAATATATGAGCCAATGAGCCGGACGGACTGGAGTCTACATTACAAATCTCTACTTCTTTAGAATACCATTGATGTGTATTACCAATTATTGAATGAAAGTATCCCGAACATATTCAAATTCGAGCATTTAATCGACAAATGATGCATAATATTCAGGAAACAAAATCATCAACACCTCATGGTAGGATAGCATTAGGATATTGTCTACGAGATGCGAGTAACACATTGGGTGGGGTAGGCCCGGTAGGCGATATTAATTTTGCTTTTTTTATTTTTAACCTCAAAGTAAACATGGATTTTTGGTCGTATATTACCGTTGGTTGTTTAAAATACATTAATGCTTCCTTTCTTTAGAATAGCTGGGTTTCACTGGAAAAGTAATTCTAGAAATATACCTTAAATATTCTTGAAGAATCAAGCATTAGATCTTCGCAAACTGTTCAAAACATGCTGCTTAAATAAGGTTGCCGCTTGATGTTAGTTATAATTGATAGATCAATTAAAAAACAATATGATCAAATTATATCCCCAGAGCTCATTTGTGTACCTCATTCATTCCTATGTAAATAACAATTCAATAAAAGGCAACAAAACTGTTTCTTTTTGCATAGAGATGACCATGGATTTAGTCCTCTGCATTGGGCAGCTAAATACGGGCAGTATAAAATAGTCGAACTTCTTCTTCAGCGTGGAGCCCGTGTAAATGTAGTCAATAAAGGCGATGACAGTCCATTACATTTAGCCGCAGCCCATGGCCATCTTGACGTGGTTCGACTGGTAATTCTTCTAAATTTACTTAATGTTCCTTGTACCAGCTAAGCCAAGCTAGAAATAAAAGGCTTAGAATAATTTTCCATTGAAATACTAAAGAAACTGTTTGGTTAAATTCTAAAACAGTTACTTCAGCACAAAGCGGAAGTGAATGCTATAAATGAGCATGGAAACACCGCGTTACATTACGCTTGTTTCTGGGGATACTCTGACCTAGCCGATGACCTGGTATCAAAATTTGGGGCCTTAGTATCAGTAACAAATCGAGACGGAGACACCCCATTAGACAAGGCTAAGGGATCGCTAAAGAAAACTTTGCATGGTATGTTGCACAGGAAATGGATGAGAATGAGGTGGATTATTTAGCGATAAAATGTTAACCCTTTTGGGATAGGAAATAGTTTGGATATGGGTGGATCCAGAGATTATTGAATAATAGTTGGCAATAGGGATATGTATAAGTACGTTGCATGTATCACTCGAAGAAATACCTAAAGTGAAAAGTTAATTGCAAGCTATGATTGCTTATATATGAGCCATTTTGTGGTGTCTTCCGGTGAGGAAAGGATTGATTTGATTGTTATTTATAGATAGAGCGGTGGATGCAGGACAGGATTTGAAGAAAATTCCATACAAAGATCAAAGCTGGCTAGGACTCAAAACTCATCGAAGTCGTAAGCGAATTTTATGTGGTTTTCTAACTTGTTATGCTTAACATGCAAAAAAACCTATGCTTACTACTACTACCCCCAGTATAACAAAACTAACGGAAGAAGTTCAGATAAATAAAATACACACTCAGTCACAGAGAGCCTTCTGAACGGAACAGTCATCGTATTTGTATCACTCCAATGTCTGTCGTATTATGAAATTCTATATGACCTGTGTTACTTTCTAGATTACTTTACTTTTATAACTTCTTACTTAGTACGGAAACGGAGCTTATTAAATGCATGCTTGTCTTTCGGTTACAAGTGGATGACGTGCTGGTTGGCGTATGTGCATGTCTTTTCAAACGATGACTCCTCTCCTTCTTAATAATATACCATGAAAAGCTGGGTGGCATCAGCAAAATAAGCATCTCATTTGTTCCAAACTAAACATTCATTTATTTTAGGGGATGCAACTTTGTCAAGACACAAAGGGATTAATGTTAAAGACCTTTCCCTAACTCAACAACTTGCCGAGTCTTCGTCGAGTCAAACTTGGAAAGGGAGGTGGCAAGGGAATGAGATCGTTGCTAAAATTCTAGTACTTAGAGAATGTACTCCAAGAATTTCGAGGGATTTTAATGAAGAATTCCCAAAGCTACGGTACTGACAAGTTTACGAAAATAAATCATAAATCATTCACAGACAGTTATGCGATTAGAGTGAAAAATCGTGTTCATGTAGAATGAAGCCCATGACTAAATTTATTTTCATTGGGTTTTTAATAAAACAGGATATTCTCGCACCCAAACATTCTACCGGTTATTGGCTGCTGCAATGCTCCCCCCGATCTAGTGGTCATTAGTCAATACATGCCTTTTGGATCTTTGTACAACGTTCTGCACCAAAGTACCAATGTTGTTGTTGATTCTGTACAAGCCTTGAAGTTTGCTTTGGATATTGCACGAGGAATGGCTTATTTTCACAATTTGGAAAGATTCGTGCCTAACTTTCACCTCAATAGTTATCACATCATGGTGAGTTCCCTTTCTCAAAGAAATAGTATTGATATCATTGATGATAGTACCGAAAAGCATGGTTTAGGACAGTTTATAGGCAGGATACGTTTTCGTACAATAGCTCTGTTATTAAATAAATAGATTGACGAGGACCTAAGTGCCAGAATTAGTATGTCTGATGCCAAATTCAGTTTCCAAGACAAAGGGAAGCTGTACCACCCAGCGTGGATGGCACCTGAAGGTATACATCCGATATTTTGTGGTTAATCTGGAAATACGCCTATATAAAGTTTGATAACATGCCTGATTCTAAACATTATCTAGCACTACAAAAGCGACAGGGAGATATTAATTTTAAGGCTGCAGACATGTGGAGCTTCGCAATTGTACTGTGGGAACTGGCTACTCGAAATGTACCGTTTGCAGACCTAAGTCCTATGGAGGCTGGAATGAAGGTACCATTTAGAAAGCATGAACTTAAAAAAGAAGTAAAGGGGGAGACAGAATTGCTGGAACCTCAATTAAAGCATAAAAGAAAGTGAAAACGGAGTCTTTACATTTTTTTTAAATTTCAGATTGCATTGGAAAGCCTACGAATACCAATACTTCCTGGTATATCCCAACATTTGACAAAATTAATACGAATATGTATGAACGAAGACCCAGGAAAGCGACCAACCTTCGACATGATTGTACCAATCGTGGAGAAGATGCAGGCACATGCCTCTTAATCCACAAATAAAAACTGCATAACTTTACGCTAAAAAGTATTAAAATATTAAGACAAAAATACCTCGCAGTAACTTTCAACAACTGATATGAAGATCGAGTACGAAGTCCTTAAAGTCTTCACTTGACCACTGCCTTTTCAGTTCTCTTATCCAGTGTTCATATTAGTTACAGTTTTAATCACTGTTATTATTATTATATAATGAGTGATCCGTCTTCTTAACCCGATCTTTTAAGCCACAACTTGGATCATTCTATTCTGTTCTTACCAACCTAAATAAGCGCTGATGATATTCCTGTGTCATATTAATTGACAATTCAAGTTGGATCTACAAAACCTAGCATTGCCAATACCACATTAAATATAAATATAAATACAAGTTTTAATTAATATCATAAAATTATACTCAAACAACCCTTGTACAAGAACTCTCTTCACTGGCAACTGTGCATCCATGAAGTGCCCAAAATACTAAACTGTACAGTTAATACGGTTGCCTTATGCTACACATTTATGCCTAATTTTTAAATGACGACCAGGGAAAGCTAAAGAACGTTTAAATGCTATATAACTGTTTTCTACCATTACTAAAGAGTATTTTTCCATTCACTAATGGCAACCTAGTCTAACAATTTGATTGATAATCTAGTTTTCATATGAGGAAACACAAAAGGGAACTCCAAGCCTTATATATACTAAAAAAAAGCACAGAACAAGTCTAGCGTTTCACACCAACGGTGCTGTTAATTATTCAGAGACTCCATGATAATAAGGATAAAGAAATATTGAGTATTTTATTGTCCATGGCACAAGTATTCACAATACTTAAAAGGTACTAAGCAGTCCAGACAGTCTGTAGTGTAAACCAGAGAATCAGACAAAGAATTAATTTGCTTTCACCCAGTCCGGCTAGTATTTTACGGAGATAGTCAGCCTTGCAAACTAATAAGATTTAATCAGTATCCGTGCCATAAAAACCACTTTTGTAAATTAAAATTGTTAAATTTTGCAATAGTTAAAACGGATTCCATTGAAACTTTCTTCGGTATAAATGGCCATATTGTATATTTGAGTTACTAATGAACGCAGCAAGCACTGCGCTGTCATTCTGTAGTGCTTAGCATTAGTTGTTGTATTCTTTAGGTGATACATGAAATTACAAACTCACAGTACGAGAAATAGATGGCCAATTAATTTTAGTTTATTCTTAAAAAGTGTTTAGAACTCTTACAAGCGTGAAAAACTAACACTTTACTACGAATGTTGAGATTGAGAGCGAGTCTCTATATGCCTTTTGTATGCACGTATACTACTAGCGGATGTATTATGGTCTAATGCATCAGCTATTAATTTAAAAAAATTAACTAACGTTTTTCTAAGCGAGAACAGGATTTAATTGAGACTAAATATTACTTACACAGCAAGCGTACTGTACTGTACACAGCGTACATCAAAATAACAAAGATAATCATTACTCAGCGTAATAAAACGGGGATAAGATATGAAAAGTTAAAAGTATTTTGTGTTAAACTTCATATACGATGCAATCAAATCAGTATAACACTTACACTATAGTAGTATGTATTTGTGACTAAAACTTTGGTTACCGTCAACAGTAAAATTTACAATGAATGTGTATTAGTTAACCATGAAAGTATTAATGATATTAATGACGATGAATGAATAAAACATCCTAATTGTTTTAAAAGATCCAAAATCTGCAGTAGAGCTCTGTATGTAATATAAACTTTAATTTTATTTCCGTGGCCTCATATTTTCCTGGGTAATAAACCACTCTTCTGTCATCTCCAGCCAGTATATGATTTTTTTGCACTTTCTCCGAAAATCAGAGAAGAACATGTTTTGAAATCTCCAACATGACATGTCATTCAGGACATAAACCCATATCATTCCTGTAATATAAAGTCAGAAGCCCAAGACGTAAATCAGATCTAGACTTCAACGCTGCTTCATCAACAGTCAAATGTTTCCTATTTTTCAATCTTAATCTCAATATCTTTACGTCTTCATCGGCCAAAGTAGTAGACGCAATAAGCCGCAACCAATCCTGCCTGTTGACTGTTCACAGCTCGACTCTTTTTAAAACGTGTTGAAACCCAGCTCATTGACTGACAAGGGACTTACAGACGAAATAAATTGATACTATGATGAGGTCATAAATAACGAAAAGTACAGCAGCGACAGAGAGGCTTATGACAGGGCTCCTCTGAGCACCCCCTTTCTCGGTATTAATCTGACAGCAAATCAGTACAAGGGTTGAAACTCTGTTTTGAAACCAGATTGCTATCCAGGGATTGCTCGAGAAAGGTTGTTAGTCCTATTATATTATAACACGTCTCTTCTTTATTTTACTTAAATAGCAGACTAAGTGCGTATGTGTGATTTGCTGCAAAATACATAAAGATAAGTGGCTACACCCTCTCCATGATGAGATGAGGATGAACCTCTTCTTACCAACTTCCTATGAGACTCCTTAAAGCTTAGCTTACGGACTCCTAGCATAACTAACGTCTAGCAAAGATGAACAAGTCTCTCGCGATCTCCGCTCTCTATTTTCTTGTAAATGTGTGACTTCTTCATCTCTTCTTAACAGATTAGGGCGATGACTCTAAATATAGGAGAGTGTGAAGATTCAAGCTAAATATAAAACTGATTCTTCAACTGAAAACACTCAGTTCTCATCAAGTCTCTCATTCTTAAGAAACTCCAGTGAGCCATCGTCAAATCTTTCTCTGGAGATACAGAGACAGGCTAGCTCGTTCCAATTTATTACTTCTGGGTCTTAATAATCGTTACGTTTGCTAATCTTAATCTTTTGTAAAATTAAAGCAAAGCAATTATACAAACGAAGCCTTTCAGTGTGTTATTTGTGGCTAAACACAAAAGTCACGGAACGGTTCTTTCTAACCAAGTCTATAGGTTGCTTTAGACTCTTTTCGTAGAGTATACACGTGTGTGCTGCAATTTGTCAACAAGTGAGAAATTAAGAACTGAAGCGTCTTGCAGCATCTTTACTATAAATTATGAAGCCATCACCTATTCTGACTTTCGTTATAGTTGGACTTTTTCTCATCCTCTCAGGTTAATCCTTGTATTATTAAGATGCAAAATTTATTTTCAATTATACGGCGAATGATACATTTTTGTCATTTTCCATGACCTTCATTCTAACGTTTTAGTACTTTTGAATTGAAACAATGACCAAAATTAAATTATGTTACGTTTCACTCATCCGTTTCATGAGGCTTCCCTATGAGTTTTGTTTCTGTAGACAAAAATTAAACTAAAAAAAATTCAAAATTAAATTAAACACTATGTAAAGATTGATTTGATACCATAAAATAATTTTTTAAAACATTACACATATTCTTGCGAAAGGATCGAGCTACTTAGAACAGTTCCTGTTCCGTTATAACGTTATTCTTACTAAGAAAAGTATTTCTGTACAGTTGACATTGGTGCTTCCAAGGCAACTCAGAGAAGTATAACAGAAGAAGATCCGTCTAGGTTGAACTATTCAAAGACGAGGTTAGTAGACAGCATTTTTTATTAATTTTTTATTTGACTGTAATTGTAATTGTGACCCGACCAAACATTATTTCATTTTCAATTGAAAATACATCCAAAATAACCATAAAACTCTTTGACTCTTTCTAACTTTAATTTAATGAATTGCTGAGAGTCCTCATATCCTAATAGACTCAATGTCAGTATATGAAGGGATCCAATTAAAAACCCTGTGTGGAGATCGCATGATGTTAAATGTTTGGAATTTATATGGCTTAAATTGCTTTCTTTTCACTTTACATTCCTGCACATGTCAGTCAAACTTTTAAAAATATGAACGTTCACTTCCATAAAATGTCAATCTCCTTTTCATAAAAATTTATCAAAAGTGAAATGCCAACCTTCATCTTTACTAACAGCAGTGGAGTCTATTAGAGTACCATTGTATAGAAGAGGGCCGAAAGCACAATATTAATTCTTTTATTAAAAATGTATGCATAAATACGAAAAAGGCAATTAAGGTTTCAACGAGGATTGATTCATCAAAATACACTTAACATATTATCCACATATGCACGTTATCATGCATTTCAACTTGTATTCATCAGTTAGTAAGGTAGTTAGTACGGCAGAAGGCATCCTCCCATTTTCTGGTTGAAGAACCATGAAAACGTCTTGAGTGTCAATTTGTCAGTTCTTGCTGAGAGGATTTGGTCATGTTTTATAATGTTACTTTTACTTTCAGTAAGAAAGACAGGGAATAGATTGGTTAGGCTATTGACACAATGTCAGACCTTATTACAAGAAAATAAAGTATTCCATGATAACACTCTCTAAGTCAACAATATCTTTTATGAGTTCACTCGTGATGAATAAGATGCCAAGTAGTTGCGGAAATCGTGAGAGAGACTGTACAATTCATACAGAAGACGCAAGCTCATTAAATCTTACTGACCTTAACGCACAGGTTATCCCAGATATGTCGTCGAACTCATTTACAATTTCATCTTGCTCGACATTATATTTCATACAACAAGGACATCGTTTAGTATTAGTTAATTCTTTAAAAAATAAAATAAAAAATTAACCCTTAGAGGTAGACATACGTATTTCTCTATCTGAACTTTATATACTGGATTTCAGCATATTGTCTTTCTTTATCCTATATTTCGTCCCATATTATTTGCAGACCAAAAATTTTATTTCGCGTTCATCGACAAGCCGAAGACTCTTACGAAGAAGGAGCTGAATATGAATATGAGGAAGAGGAGTCTCCAGTAAGGCCTAGTGAGGCTGAACCGGAAGAACAAGAGCAAAAATCCACAAAAGAACCCGAGGGTGAGGATTATTACGAGGGAGAAACTTATGATGAACGAAATGAAGAAGAATCTCCAACTGAACGGACAGAGCCTCGTACAACAACAACTACAACAACTACAACAACAACTCCAGAACCCCAAGAAGAAAATGTTGATGATGATGACAGGTATGAGGAACGGTATGAAGAAGAACGGCGAAGATACGAACAGGAAACATTGCGGCAACAATATGAACAAACTCACGGATCTGACAATGAATCCGTCGAGGAAAGTCAAGAAGAAAGAAGCCGAGAACCTGAAGAGGCTCAGGAGCCTGAGGAAACTTCAGAAAGTACCGTAGAAGATGTTGAAGCATCCTCCCCGGAAACTCCAACTGATGTCCTTCCTGAGGATGACGAGCAAATAGAAACTTCCCCAAGAGTAGAGCAAGACGTAACGCCGAAAACTGAAGACGAAGTCCCAGAAAGGGATCCTGATGAGGTGGAAGAAAGTGTCGAGAAAGAAGAGGAAGTACCAATGAAAAATGAGGATGATATAAGTAATACTAGTCTTGAGCCGGTGGCAGAGGTAGAGGAACCTCCCCTGGAAGAAGTTAACGAAAGGTTAGAGGTAGACGAAGAAGTGGAAACTGTCAAAAATACTGCGGAACAGCCCCCAAACCCAGACTACCCTGTTGAAGAACCTCCGTCTAGTGTTGAAATCAACGAGTCTGGTCGAGATGATCTGGAAAGGTACAGTTCACCTACAACAGGCTCAGACAAAGTGCAAGAACTTCCTGAAGACCTTGAGGAAGATTACAACGAAGTTGAAGAGGACGAAGAACCGGAAGAAGTGGTTCCTACAACATCGACAACTACTACAACAAGCACGACTACAACGACCCCAACGCCACTCGATAAGGTCGAAGATCGTTTTGGGGGAAGGAGAGATCCTTCTGAATATGAAGTAGAAGAGTCAACCAAAGATGAGACAAACGGTGATAATGAAGAGGAAGACGAATACTACGATAGAGAACCGGAAGTCACGAGCCCTCCGGTCATCTCAACAACAACACCATCAACTACCACGACGATGACCCCCATCAGTAGTACTTTCCCTCCGTCAAGTATCGAAAATGAGGTTGAATCTGTGGAGGACTTTGAGGGAGGGCGGAGGAAGCCTTATCAAGTTGATAGGATTGAGAAAGAGGAATCTACGGGAGAAGAGATGAATAATGTTGGTAACTTTCGCGAAGTAGATCCAAAAGTAGATACTGAGGAAGATATCTTGGATAGAATGACTAGTACGAAACCCCCTTTACGTCCCCTCCCCGAGGAATACGAGTCTGAGGAGGAGGATGAAGACCTTGATGGACCTTATCTACTTCCAGAAATTTCATCAACAATGCCGACCACGGTCTCGACCACACAACCTACTACCACTACTACTTATACTACTACTACTACTACTACCACGACCAGTCCAACAAGAAGGCCTGTAGTAGTAATCCCTACCCGATTCCCCCCATCAAGGTTTGATGGGGTGGATAGTTCAGAAAATTATATTTCGTCAGAAGAATCATTAGAAGAGGTTCCGATCGATCAGAGAAATCAATATGAAGTGAGTCCCACTTTCCGATCTGAAATTTCAGGTGAAAGGGTTCAAGACGTTGTTCCCAAAATTGAATGTTTCACTGGGTACAGACTATCTGAAGATGGGCAAGAATGTTTGGGTAAGCTTTCGAGTTATTTGTTACATGAATGAATTGCCTTGCATTCCAGTCAATCGCTCATTTGCTTAACGTCATTCATTCGCATACCATAAACTAGTTGTACAAGAACGGTTCTGTTTCTGTTTTGTCTTGCAAAAGAGTTGTCTAGCACAGCAGCAGCCGCTGTTTTGATAATAAGCTACAGCTGCAGAAGGAAGCGTTGTTAGTATTAGTTAGCTCAATACTTGGAACACTGACAATGATTTTTTGCCTTAAAGAAGATGTCAAGTCCTAAAGATTCACGCATCATCTCATCACTCTCGACTTCTGCATGTTTTTTCTCCAAGAAAGATTCGACGGATACCAAATGTATCTTATCTGCGTAAATAATAGCAAAAAAAACGTTTACAAATTAGACGGCTCTAGTCTTACTAGCTAGCCCAAGCGCCTGTATTTATCATTTTTAATAATTGCTGGCAGCTTTTGCACTTCTGCTATAAAACTCAATAATGTTCGTATCATAGAGGGTCATCAACTGGATGGAATGTGGTTTATTGGGTTCAAAATGACGATTAATGATTTTTGCAAATCTATTCAGATGATGATGAGTGCTCCAGAGGAATTTGCGGTCCAATGCAAACATGTCTCAACCTTCCTGGTTCTTATAAATGCTCATGTCCTTCTGGCTATATGGTGGACTTCAGGTTTGTTCTTTCAAGTGTATCTTATCTCCCTAAACTTCAACCTCATTATCCTCAGCCTTTAACCAAATTTAACACCCTTTCTGTTACTCATTCTAGCTAGAAAAGTTAGACAGCTTACTGCTTATTCTTTATTCTTAAAACCTTAATGCATAGGAATGAAAAAAATTGCCGAGATCTAAACGAATGCGAAGATGGGAATGGAGGATGCCACCAAGACTGTATCAACACTCCAGGAAACTTCTACTGTGCGTGTGCGGATGACTACAATCTAGGAGTCGATGGAAAGTTCTGTACTTTGAAACCTACGACTACTACAACAACTACTACCAGTACAACCCCCCTTCCCCCAACTACAACTTACGCTCCAGAAATCTACAACAGGATTCCAGGCATTCCAACTAAACCCGAGGATCCGTTAGGGGTCAAGAACTGTCCCACACCGCCAGTCCCAAGGGGCTCAGGGATCGCCTACTTGTACTGCTCTCGTAGTCCTGTAGGAATTCATCATCGACATAGCCAATTAGAACGGAGATTACTTCAAGATTGGGCTGCTCGAAGGAACAGAACTCAGCAAGGGGGAAGAAACAACTTGAGATTTAGAAATAGGAGGAATCTGCTGAAAAGAAAGCTAAGGCAGACAACCTACTCACCAGGAAGTATGTGTGAGCTCCGATGTCGACCAGGATTCGAGCTAAAAGGTCAATACACACTTCATTGCAATGCTTCCGGTGGAACTTGGCATGGAACTAGGAGCGGATTTTGCCAAGGTATTCCTGCGTTGATTTACGGATTACTTATGTGTACTGCAACTGTACCTTTACCACCTTCAGTGCATGCACAGTAGATCTAAGGAGTTTATATTCTAGCTATGTTTTTCTCTGGGTGTATTTCAGCCTTGCCTAAAACTGACAATCAGAATCTACCAGTTGGATTATCTAATTCGGAAACGACACCATCAAATGAGATTCCTCGTCTCGCTCCAAATGAAATATCTGGCTTTAACCAATTTCGCCCTAGTTTTGTCTCCATTCCGACCACGACTAGTACCTACCGTCCAACTTATTTCTACCAACCACAACCTCCTGTCCCTACGAGTCCTTTTAAGCCCCAATTCAGACCTTTGCCACCTCAGACAACTCCAACTACTACTACTACTACTACTACTTTTACGACCCCTAGCACAACCACTACTACGACCACGACTCCAAAACCTGTAGTCTACTGGCCAAAACCAGCATCAGGGTCACAAGTTCCTAGTAGGAGGCCCTACTACTTTTCCCCATCAACTCCGTACTCAAATAATTACAATAAGCCATTAACTACCATGTATATCCCCGCAACTACAACTACAATCCCTACTACAACCACTTCCAGGAACAGTTACATTCATTTGACTTACAGTATGACTCTTTAAATGCTCTTTAAAACTTTTCAGCTTTTATAATCCCTAGCAAAAAACCTTAAACGCTTCATTTGTAAATCTTTCCAGGGTTCAAAACTCCGTGGATAACTTGTCCTGATGACATTAAGTTGGATTTGCCTACAAACCAAAACACAGCCTATGTGATAATTCCTCAGCCCCAAACAAACGTGGATTGGTGGAGGTAAGCGAGTTAAATTAGTTAACATTTTTTGCTAAGTTTTGTTCAGGAATTCTGGCAATTATCTTTATGGTTTAGACAAGTGACAGCCGAGCCGGTTTGGGCCAAAGGGTTGGAGACAGAAATGGGACCGGGTAAACAAAGGGTAACGTTCAGAGCCAGAACGTCAGCCCCAGTAAATAACACGGCAGAATGCTCATTCACGCTCGATGTTAGAGGTAAGCTTTACTTGTAGTTTTTAGCACAAGTATGCAGCATCCGTACTGATTCACATCTGCTACATTCACCCTTTGGAATGCTCTTGTTTTTGGATTGTGATTATGTTAACATGGATGAACGGCTTTAAAGATAATGATCCACCCCGAGTCCGCGAGTGTCCAGAATCCTTCTCAACAAGACTGACTTCCGGCCAACATTCGAAAGCGGTGACATGGATCGAACCCATCTTCAGTGACAACGTGAGGATTACTTCGTTGAAGAAATCCCATGAACCAGGGGCCATGCTTCCTTTTGGGGAACACCTGATAAATTACGAAGCCAGAGATTCCTCAGACAATAAAGCCCGGTGCTCATTCACCGTTAACGTTCTGCCTCGTAAGCCTTACTCCAAATACTTTCTTTCCTTGAGGGAAACGCATGAGTATAAAAAAAACAAAATTCCTCCGGCTAATCCGTGTAATGAGATAATAAATGATTTGACATTAATAGCTGAAAGTAGTCATCAACAGAACGTAAACCGAAAGCCAGTGAATACCGAAGGTGCCACAACTCCTGCCAATGTCTCTCCCAAGCCAGAAGCCCATTCTACCTTGAGGAACGTCGTTTGTCATGTTGGCAAGAAGGGTAGACGCATCGTGTTCCAGTCGGTAAGTCTTTTCATGCAGTTATGTACGTCCATTAATATCATTTTTTCTCCTTAAATGACTTATCCTTACATGGGAATCATCTTACATGGTATGCTAGTACAATAAATATTCCGTGACATATTGAACAGAGAGTGGTTCCACGGGGTTGTTCGGAAATGACTGTTGATGTTGCGGGCGATGCGGCTGGACGGGAGGGATCCGTCAACACGCTTAATACAATAACTCAAAATTCTGCAGAAAATTCTGCAACTTCGCAGATCTCTAGTGTCAGCTTCTCATCTCATGATCATCCTCAACAGGCTTCGGCATTTAGTCAAGCCGTGTCAAACGGAAGGAATAATAATAGACTTGTACATAGTACAAGTTCTGTGACTAATGGGGCTCATGGTACAAGTTCAAAAGCGTCCAGCTATGCCGTTGCCATTTCATCATCATCTAGAAATTTTGATCTTCCCTTTTTAAGTCCTGACAAACAAGTCTACGAAGAGGACTTTGTGGTTCCTCAACAACCGGAACCCAAGACAAGGTCTGGCCAAACAAGGGAAGGGTCAACGAGGGAAAGTTTCACAAGAGAAGGGCCCACCAGCGATGGTTCTTCAAGGGGAGGTTATATTAGAGAAAGTCAAATAAGGGAAGGGGGTTCCAGAACAAAGATTCAGTCAAACAAGAACGAACCTTTTCGGAAATATTTCCGTCACTTTGATACATGGGATACAACCACAGATGCATCTTCGTCCAGAAGCAGAGAAAGCATTTATTAGTAAAGGGATGAGGATTCCTAGAAGTCACTTTTGTAAACCAAAAAATAATTTATACCAAATTATAAGTTTCATCCTGAACCTTGCATTATTTCTGAATCCTTTTTGTGAATCGACAATTTTAAATAATTAATGTTAATGTGGGTCGATACAGTGTACAGACACGTGTACCTCTTTTCCGAATTGTTTTATGGTCGATTGAATGAAAAAATGAATGGTCTGCAGCGTGAAAGGAATTTATTCTCTTGTGGGTATAGAACTAAAATTCAATTCTGTAATTTGTAAGATGTATTTCATTAAAAAAAACTCTTTTATTTAAAAGGAATAAATTATTCCAGTATCTCCTCTTTATTTCATTAGTTAGCTTAGTTAGATAAACTAGGAAGAACTGGACAGGACAAAATGATAACCATGAATTAAATTCCGTACAATAAATTATTAATCATAATTACTAATGTTATTCTCCATCAAAGCACAGTAAAACCATGAAACCCAAAACGTACAGGTATTTTGTTGCCTTTTAGAAGTACCTTTTTGGATTAGTAGATGAAAGCAGTACAAATTTCTCAATTTGCCAAGTATTTTAATGAGTTGCCTAAAATTAGCAAGAAAAAGTCAAGTTACAGGCAGACAATTCGACACTTCATTACACATTTTCAATAATTGGTCGTACAGTGACAGTCAGTAGGGAAACAACGACAGTATTCCGTTGGTAGCCGACGGGAAATCGTCGTTTCCAAACGATTCCTTTTGCATGCAAACGGAAAAGCGGCGTTTGCATACGATAATCCGTTTGCAACTGCAAACGATTTCCCGTCCCGATTGCTTTGAATTAGTTCAGAGCTATCCTTATCAACCATGCAACACAACTGCACGATCCTCAATGGACCTTGTGAAAGCTTTTTACAATTTAAGAGAATCAGCCAACTTTCCCTTAAAATTGTAGCAGTTCAGAAAGCGAGCAAAGAAAGTGGTGGTGTGGATATAAGCACAGATTTACTAACGGCTTTCTTTATACGGATACGTTATGTACGTTAGACCTGCACATCTCTTCAATATTTTAATCATTGACTTAAGTTTGCCTTTAAAAAGCATTACCGTATACCCCCGAATAGTGGCCGGGTTACTAATTAATTTTTCAGTTTTTTTGGGGGTAAAATTTAACAAACAATTAAAGGGGGCTTATGGGGGATTAATAGTAATTACGAGAGGCCACTATTCGAGAGGGGCCACTATTTACGGGAGGCCATTATTCGAGGATATACGGTATGCTTTATTCATTAAACAACGCAAATTGTCATATCACCGTGGAGACTCCAGCCAAGCCTAAATACACCAAGAACGATCACAGCAACCCACAAAACTCTAGCTTATACGGGATCCCTCTAATTTTCACAGAAATGTATAAATTACATAATAGACATCAAACCACTCAATATGAATAGTACCCGAGTCTTTATATCGTTTTTAAGGCTAATTATTAGGACCAACATGCAGGATACAATGAGCATTGTTTCTATTTGAAAAGCTTTAATAAACTCCCTTTCTCATTCCTATAGTCCACTGTACTGTCAAATTCAAGAATCCTCTAACCCTGTTGTCTGTGTAGTGCACATACCAGCACAGGATTGCTTAGATGCTTCTAATTGTAAAAAAAGCTACAAAAAACGCCTATATGTTCCCTGTATTACAGACTTCTACAGGGGTTCAGTTTTTTACCCTGGAACGCTATCCTCTACGTAATAATCCTAGACAATAATCCACCTGTTGATTTAAGAAGTAATAGTAAATGTAAATGTTAACAGGAAAGTTGGTCCAAGGGGGTTTGTTGACGGTTCGGTTGAGCTGGGCAACCCACCCAAGCCACACCTTTCCATCAACCCTTTTACATATTCCTATTCTTAAACAATGCTCATACGATCACAAAAAAATACAAGATCCCCATTAAACTTGGTCCTGGATGCATTAGAACACACATGTCAGTTATTAACCTGCCATCATCTTTTTATAAACTGTAGCCGGAATTTTGAGAAACCTTATTAATCACAAGCATCTTTAAAAATTATACGGGTAGCTGGGGAATTAATAAATTGTGGATATCCGTTTACATTGGAAAGAAAGATGAGAAATGTCCGTTCTAATTGACCGAGACGAATGGAGAGATAATCCTTGGTACAAACTTCATGGAGAGCAGTGGCCAGATTACACCGGGTTTTATGTTGGCATATCAATCTGTACCGTATTTATTTTGGGCATAATTACCATCAATCTTGTTCTTTGTTGCTGCTCACCGTACAAGTTGTACTGGAGGGACCCAAGCACAGGAAATAGGTATGAAACATACAAAAAAAGTTAGACTGATTCAGTTTCAGTATCAGTTTAGTAAGCACTTTTACATTCTAACTATGCATTTTCAGGCTACTTTTTCCCGTATTTATACAATCTCCAAGACTGCAACCCCCATTGACTTTGCTGCCCGAGCTTTCCGACATTCAGCAAGTTTGAGCCTTACACTCCTGGGATTATTGAGCCGATAGCAAAATTACAACAAATAATAATTTACATTCAAAAGACGAAAAACTAACATTCTCAGCAAGGTTTTAAAATGTTCCACGTGTGGTGGCCAGCCACGGCTATTTTGACCCTGCTAGTTATGATAGTAATAATGGTCATTCTTCTGTATGGGAACAGGATATGCGCCAGGGTCAAAGATCAAACTGAAACGATCATCACGCGAATACCACGCAATAATCCTCGACCAGCGAGACCTCCTCCCCCAATGCATATTGAGGAACGGTACAGACCACCCCCACCACAACATGTTGAAAGGCCTATGGAAATGATACAGCCGCAGTATGTCCATAAATCTTACAGCAGAGAGGTTGAAGTATAGCTTTATGATGAAGACTCACGGAAACTGGAACTAATATGACTAAATGTCTACCATGATGCCAACCAACATTATTTAGGACTTTATGATTAGTTTTACTAACTTTTACAGCTATTCTTAACTTTACACTAACATCCATTTATACATTTTATACTAGAGGAAATTATAGGCTTTTTATCTAGAGTATTTTTACAAGTTTTGTGTTTCTTGAATGAAACTTTAAATGTATGTGATGAACGGGTTTGTTGTAGTTTTCTGATCTTTGATGTCAAGGTTTTGGAAACCTTTGCTCTCTTTAAATATAATAAATGCTTGTAAGCCTGTTATTCTGTTGTTTTTTATCAACGTTGAGCAATTCCGAGCTTAAGATTAGTGTAGCAAAATAGTATGATGACCTAGATGTATTTTACACTTCTTCCAGTTTGATAAAATATTTTCTAATACATTGAAAAAATAAATTTTGAGTTTTTTCCAATAAAACGTGGACTCGCATTGGAATGAGATGCAGTGAAAGTAAAATGTGGAGCATATTATGCATATGAAAGTAAGGCAGGGGCAGGATTGATCAAGTATTAATCGTATGACTTTTATTGTATAGTTTATTGGAATGGTTTTGAGTACAATACGTGGTGGTTTATAACAGTTTACTGATAATTCTTTCACAACGGCTACTACGGCACGGCTAAAACAAAAATACGTTCAACAGCATGGCATCGCATCCCCGTATCTTTGCTCATGAAGTTTATCGTTAGACTACTTTATATTAAAATACTCTTTTAAAATCTTTAATTCCCATTGCTAATTTTGGAATTTTAAGCTGACTAAGGACTTGTGATTGAAATGTGGCATGATTTCAGACATTTTGCGCCTGCTTGTGTTTTTAGCACTTTAAAATCAAGAGTTTATTACGGAACGGATCCAATACCTCGTATCGTAAACGGATCTTAGGAGAGAAAGCTGTGAACTTGGACTTTAACAAATGGACAAACACAATACAAAACGAAAACAAAAACTGAGAGATCACTGTTTATCAGGTTCATGTTACTCACTCCATGTATCATAACTATTATTAAAACTATTATATTTTAATGTATTGTACCATAGTATTTCTGCGTTTTGGTTTCCGTAAGTTTGTCTTTAGAATATACAAATAGCCTTACATTAATGTTTCGTTCGTACGACGCCTGACATAAAACTCTTCCCCCATACTTTCAATTCATAAAATAAAGTCTGTTGAGTCTACTTTTACTTAGAGAATATATGGGACCGACTTGCCTGTCTTGAAAGGGGGTACAGAACATAACCTGGGCTACAATCCAAAATACAAACCTTTTTGGGATTTCAAAATATACTTTCTACCTTTATGGTAATGAAATTATAAACCCCTCTACTACCAACAACTCCCATCTAATTATTCAGAGAACCCATTTAAAATTCAAATTATGAAACCCGATCACAAAAAACATAATTTTTAACCTAGATATTAAGTAAGTACTATTACCTCCTAGGTTGCAAATACTTTCAATAATAAATTGTTGATGTTGAATATAAGATAGTCATAAATAACGATCCGATTCTATAATACGAAAGGCAGGCCACTTTAAATCGTTTTATGCATCTAGGCTGCAGGGTATAATGTCATTACTGGACTTAATGTGTACTTCAGAGCTAGAACTGAGCCGATTTCTGTTAATGTCATATATAAATTTCAATATTTTAACTGATGATTATGCTGATGGTTGCGTCATGTGGTGAAGCAAATTGTTGCTTTTCACTGTTGAGTTAGATGCACTAAGTAATTCTCCGAAAGACTGGTCCAGGCAATGCTTCAGCTCGGTGTAGGTTGTGATCAAAATGCTTTGTTCGTCATGGGACATCAGGCATACCTACAGAGAATTAATTAATACTCCCCAGCATCCATATCTCTTTAAAATTGCTAATAAAAAAGATTCTATGATGAAGATGATTCACCTTATCTACAGAACCAGCATCTAATCGGTTTAGGCAATAAATAACATGAGACAAATCCAAGTAAGGACGTCCGTCTGCCGTCACTTGGTGGAATACGTAATCACGAAATAGTTTTAGTAAATATCGATCCCCCGTTTCCGACCATGCAGGATCCAAATTAAACCTGAAAAATAGTTCAGTGCTTGAGCAGTGCACTTTATCTCAGGTATAACAATCTCATCTGAATCAATACCTTTCTAAAACAGAGTTGAGCTTGACAACCAGTCTAAATAAACGGCCGTTTTCCAGTTCTTTTGACAAGCAACTTTCCAGCAGTTCACTTCGAGCGTTTGCAGAGTCTAATTGGTTATAAAACCTAGCCCCTATCATAGGCATGATATCATTTACAGAACGAGTTGCTCCACTCCTAGGATTCATCAGATACGCTATTAGGTTGCGAAGATCTGCTGAATACGTTCGTGAAATCAAGTCCATAGATGTATTTATATTTTCTCGTTGAACTGCCAGAAGAGAGTTGCAAGCCAAAGCTAAGAGCAATTTTCCAAAGGAAACGAGGTCTTCTTGCTACATTTTCAAATATTTCCAAAATATTACTGATCTGAACTCTTACTTAGATGTTTTTAGCAAATTCATATGCTATAAAACTGAACCTGATAGAAGGTCACCATTGAAGCTGGATTATTACTAGGGTCAAACGTAACCATATCATACACTCCACAACAATTAAGACGAATTGCAGGACGGGTCCTTGAGGTTAGCAGTATCTTAGAAGGATCCAAGCAACGAACAGACAAACCAGCACTATGTACCGTTCGAATCACAGAACTAAGTTGAACAATATAGGCCCAAAGTAAATTTTCTGGTAGCATATCTACAAACAAGAAAAATAACTTGAACAAGCTATTCTGTATGAAATATGATCCTCAAATACATTCCCTTCTAACTATATGCAGCATTCTATATCATGGAGGTCTTTTTTCAAGACTAATTTTCAAATAGTTGTTTTAAACTCTATTGAACTTTATAAAATATCAGGGAATGGATTCAGGAAATAAGGTCTTTATAATTATTTGTCAAATCTTACTAGCATGATGCCTCAACAATGCATTCTTTTGGTGGCTATAGGGTCTTGGAACGGATGGGTCAGTACTAAATGGGTCTACGTATCCGTTCATTTGGTTATTTCTATCAAAGTGTCTTTGCATGAGAGTATCGGCCGATGGAAAGTAATCATACACAAAAATAAGAGCTAAAATAAAGTGAAACAAGAGTTACTTCAAGCCAATTACTTTAAAAATCCAGAATAAAAGTGCATATATATTATCATATAGTAATTACAATTATCTCCAAAGGCCTTTGTCGTGAAAATTTCTCTCAACTGAACCAAATTTGTATGAGAAATATTTTTCCAAGCTTCAATCAATCCTAGCCACTTCCCACTGGGCAAGCGAAATCCTAGAAATCAAATGAATAATTAAATCCTTACCTTTGATCAGGTTATTTTTTATATTATTAACTACCAAACCCAATGCTATACTTACCATGTATTCTACGCAAACAATATGTGAAACTGTTTTTAGAATTAACGGCTTTGTAAACCGTAGACGGATAACCCAAAGTACTAGATTTCTGGACATGTGCTTCGATAGGGCAGAGTTCATGGAAATGATCCACCTGAGCAGGAATATCAGGAAACACAGATGGATTTGGCTGTGACAACGTGACAGCACTTTTATGCATGAGTTCCAGTCTTATTTCTTCAGGGACAAAAAATGACGGTGATTGAGGAGCTGGATGAACGACCGGAGTGGGGGCAGGTCCTAAACTGGAAACTCTAGTTGTAAAGTCCTTCAAATGGGAAGGTGGTCCAGTATAGACCGAGTAGGCTGGGAAAACATGTGGACCTCCAGGGTCTTCCTGTACCTCTTGACTCTGAGCCTCTTCAGTATTATAGAAATATGTCGTCCCACCAACATTTTCTTGCTCCATCCACACATTCTAAGAAAAGTTAATCAGCGTATTAGTCAACCAAACCCTACACAGTCATGTCTCTTCAATTAGTAGAAAAACTTACTTGATACGACATTGGAGGCACCGGGGTTGAAGTCCGCGATATCGGAGGAGTTCCATTAGTCCCTACTGGAGCTGGTGATATTATATTGTCACTGGTTCCAGTGTAATTGGTCGGTTTAGCAAACGGTTGGGTATCTATGCTGCTCATCGTGCCTCCGATTACTGTTTGGCTCTACAAATAAAATATGCAATTTATAAAATTCAATCTGAGGATTATTAAAATTATTAATAAAGTTTAGAGTGTCGAAGTTTCCAATCATTCCTCGCCTTTGTAGTCATGCCAACTTCAAAAGACTATATCGGTTCTTCAGATTTAGAATTTACGACTGGCTTTGAACTTTCAAGCGTCACACGAAGACAATGCATATGAATAAATTATATAATCGGAGAAACTGACCCCGGTGGAACCATCAAGGCTGAGGGATGCTAAAGTTTGGTTCAAATGATTAGTGGACGAGGGAACGCCTCCAAGTACAGGACTTCGACCCTTTATAAATACAATACAGTACATATTGAAGTTCCCGTTGCCAAAGCATTATGACATTTATGAACGGTCAAAAAATCTAGCATTTTCATTGATTATTATTATGACATGTAAAAATAGGAATTAGCATGACATACAACGGCCGTGTATGAGGCCAGTTTTGACTCCTGAGGAATGCTTTGGCCGACATAATTTAATGAAGAGTAAAATGGATCCATAACATTTTCCTCTCCAGTAGAGAATCCAATTGGCTTCCTCTACGCTTTCTCACTCGTTACTCTGCGAAACAATAATTAATCAATCCCATTCCTCCATTATTAAAATCCCGTATGAAAGACACTCTTATGATTATCTTATCAATGTGCATGGAATGAGAAGAAAAAAAGTTTAAAACCGTAGAATAAACCATGTATAACTGACCTTAATTATTTATTACGATTGGTATGAATCATGCAAATGTAAATGCTAAAACGTCAAGGCAGATCAATCAAATTAGTCCACGTATTAGTCCTTCCTAAGATACATAAAATGGATGTTTGTGCCAATCAATCATGCAAGTAAGATTTAATCCTTCCAATATAATTTTTTACACTAATTCAGAATAAAGTTACTTCAACTTCTAACTTTCACCGAAGAATAGCCAACAAAGCGTAACTAAACAACGTAAACGTGAGCGGAGATACAGATAGTTTGACCTAAAGCCCTTTTTTACACCCTCATTATTAGTATTATTAGCATTACGGCCAGTTAGAACATAACCCTTGACGTAAAAAAAATTCGACACATCATGTTTAAGCTGCGTTTAGGTGCTGATGATGTTAATACAATAAACCAACACCGAATACTATTAAAATCTAATGGAATTGAAATATAAAGGACACTAACAACTAGTACACTTCCTGTTCATTGTCTTCGCTGTTAAAAGCTTAAATGAATCAATCCATTTACTCAATGTGTGACATTGTCAAACCTCTTGTTCCTAAATCCCAAATTACATAACCGTTACCCCCATCCATATATTACGGTTATACAGCGTCTGATAAGAATTTGTGATCTCTACTACTAACTATTTACATAAATACTATGCAACATTCAAGAAATTGAACATAGCAACTAGGAAATGAGTATTCGAAAGCGTTATTCTCCCATACATGAAACATGAAATCCCGTATAATACACTGGAGAACAGGAGTCATTGTGTTCCAAAAAAATTGCAGAAATGAAATCCTACATTTTGAAAACCTCATCTTATACAGAATAATACAAATACATTGACATTCTCATCCAATTCATCTATAGGTTCCGGTTAACATGAACAAACTTAATAAAGTTCAAGTACCATTCATTCCCAATCCTAGATCCCACTACTCCCATTATAACCCTGCCAAACAGTAAAAAAACCCAGCCTAAATTAGCTTACTAGGGGTACCCTGCACTTACTTGGTTAACTAGAACCCTACCGACCCTATTGACCT
>JAQFZX010000547.1:0-53583 GCA_034682405.1 Hydroisotoma schaefferi | reverse complement strand
CTTCACTCCGTCCATTCTTATCTATTCGAATGCTAAATGCTGTGTTAAAATATTTCTAAATTATTAAATTTCATGTGTGAAGTTTTAGCATGCAATATTTTGTATATTTGAGAAAGCATGCATTATACCTTTTTTAAGTATTATTCTAGAATAATTTCTTTCATGACCTTTTTTAGTTGCCATTGAGGGTAATTTTCAGTTCAGTACATGATTTTTATTTAAATGATGAAAATGACACTCCAAAATGTATTTACGCAAAGATTGACAATTTATAAAAAGAAACATTAAAATAATAAAAAGTCGCATCGGTCGTATGGTCTACAATTTTTCATAGCAAAACAACTGGCTTAATATTAGACGAAATGGAAGTGGTTAGTTCAGTTTTTGAAAATCACATTTGTACATTTATCTAGGAAATGTTGAAATTATGACTGTCCTGTAGTTTATACATAAAATTATTAAAGACACCGAGTTAGGAACAGCATACTCCCAAAATAAAATGTTAGCACCAGCATTATAGGTATCTTCCGCGCATAAGGTTGCAATGGAACATTTTAAACGCTACTTTATCCTTAGTTATAATGGGAAAAAACGTCATAAAAAAGACCTCTAAATGAAAGCTGACTAAAGTGTTTAAACTAGATTAAGAGAGATCCTGGGATACAAGCATTTGTAACCAATAATTGCTTAGGTTGAAAAAATTAAAATGGTCATTAGAAAATTAAAAAGCATTTACTTAGCTTGATAGGCCGGTAATTCGTACTAGATTAAAGTTCTTTTCTTATGCATCTAGATTTCATACTGATTCTTTTACTTAATCTGGAGTAGCTGATAAACTCGTTTGCCGTAGAAGGCGCTTGTCTTTGTACCGTTCAATCAGACTCTTTAAATCGACCTTGGTGCTGAAAAATTCATCCAAGACAGGCTCCGTTAAAATAGACGCTAAGAACTGCTCAAACCCGATGTGCCATCCGTCACGACTCATTGGTTCTACCTAATGACATCAATTAGAAACATATAATTACAAATAATATCCATCTACAAATATTTGTTTATTTGCTTTACTTTTTGAAGCACACACTCGTCTCCTTTTCTAGCTGTTTCACTGGGTTTCTCAATTACTTGAGTTAAAGGAAGAGAGGTGGGTCTTATGGGGGCTGCAGTATTTACTTCAATTTTATCCGAAATAATTTGATTTTTAAAGGACGCTGTTGGAGAAACAGCGTCAGGTGCGGATTGTCTTTTTGGCTTATGCATCGGTGGATTAGTATGATTTTTTCCGGCGTCTCCTAACGTAATAAGTAACGTTCCCACTTTCACTATAGAGTGGTAAGCTTCTTGCTCCCGTTTGTTCTCAATGAATATGTCATAAAATGATTTCCACATGGCGATAAAATGTGGTTGGTCCATGTATGGAAGGGTAACTGAGGATGCACAGGAAATTGCAGCATCTCGAAGGTTCATGATAACATCTAAAGAAATCATGAATGCATATAGATAAACAATAGTGACGAATAATTGGATTTAGGGAACTTACGAAGTATTAAAAAATTAAATACCCGACGACTTTGGTGATTGATTCCTAGTTGGGGTTGAACTAGCAGACCCATCGCGTATAACAACCCCTTCTATGTCTTCTGTAAGAGTTTCTACGCTGGCAAAGAACTCAGAAGCCTCTAATGCTACCTCTGCTGAGCTATCATCAGGGTGGGCTAAACCAATTGACCAAAATGTAAACGCTTTCTACACTTTACCTTCATGAAGTTGTAATTTTCTAAGATAAAATTAATAATTACCACTAGGCGTTTCCACATCTGTGTTCAGCAAAGGTGGTAGGTGCAAAATAAATAGAAATCGCAATCTTCTTAGGGCTTCTACATTTCCACTTAAAGCTATAACTTGGACCAAATCACTGAATGTCAAATATCCATTGCCGGTTGGATCAAATAGCTAAAGAAATTACAAGGCTTACTAAAGAACATAATTGCACATTTGAATATAATAAAAGGTATCTGTGGTCTTAGCCTACTACCTTGAAAATACGATTGACTAAATCGTTTAGATTTGGATTTCCATTATTTCCCCACGGGCTGAAAGCCATGAAAGTACTTCTAAATTGCTCCAAGTCAATACGAAGAGCCCCTTGCTGTGGTTCCTCGTGAGAAGAAGTATTATAATTTGATCCACAAGCAACTTGCCACAAGTGATCGCCTCGTGCGAGCCAAAATAAGTCTTTTAAGTCGTCTTCAGAAAATGGTAGTGGCCTAGGTACAGATCTTACAGCATTTCTCAACACTGCATCTTCTAAACTTTGTACGACTTTGACCCTGTGCTTAAGCCTCATTCTTTCAATTTTCTCACTTGAGATTATCTGTCCAAACTTTCGATACGATTCGTATATTAAGGTAGACATTGCGACTATTTTCTTATGTGAATTTTCCATTCTGGACTTAGGTCCGACTGGGGTGCCCACTGGTACTGTAATTGAAATAGGAGGACTTGGTGTACGACTTAAATCCTCTCCAAAGTCTAGAACGTCGTCTCTGATATGATAAATCCCAGAAAGATAATCATTCAGCAGTTGCATCGCTTCTCCTTCATCTTTGCACTTGAGCAAAGCATCTTCGTTAGATTCTAACATTGTCAAAGCAATCTGAAAAGCTACTTTAACCCCATCGCAGAAAAAGCAATCCATGATGTAGACTGCACAGTCGTAGGATAAAACACTGGAAATAATAATTAAAAAAATATTTAACCCAAAGTACGCATTTAAGTTAATTTTTAAATTAACTGATGCTCTACCTTAAAAACATGGTCAAAAACCAGCTGAGGCAAATCATGCCAACTAGACCTAACTTCCGTAAATGAGCATGCAGCTTGGGTACTTCTTTCTCCAAAAGTTCGTCCATAACGTTCTGATCAACTTGGGCACCAACGACACGGCGATTGTAGTAGTCTGGAAGAAGGCGCTCACAGACGGCCACTAAGAGCCAGAAAGCTTCTTCCTCGTTACAATACAAGAGGAAAACTGATGCCAACATGTTCATAGCTTGGCAGTATCCAATCTGAGGATTTCGAAAGGCATAAGCACATAGAACTCGTCGGAGGGCATCGAGTCCAACGTCTTCATGAAACGCCGGATGTTCTGGTAATGACCGATGCAAATCTCGTTCAATCTCTTCGTTTGCTTGACACTTTTTCAAAAGGGCTTGCTCTACCAGCGAATAATAGTATCCAGTGTGGGTAGCTAAATCATTGGTAGCTCCAGAATACATTAGCCAAATTTCTGCTCGATATTTGTCAGGAATTCCTCGAACTACTAGTTCATTTATTTCAACTGTCCTATACATTGAAATACCACGGCCATAATCCAAAAACAACTGTTCCCAAAGTTTTGTTTTGGAAGATTCATTTGCAAGGACATCTCCGTGAATTGGCATCGGATACATTTCCATCAGCGGTTGGGTTAAAATTTGCTCCGCTGTGCAAATTACATAAAAAATTTAATTTTAAACTGAATTTAATGCTACAAAACTCGGCGTCGGGCTCACTAAAATGTCCTTACATTGCTGTCGATTATACTTCATTTCTTCTGTAGGGGATTCTAGCAAAACAAAGCTGTTAGAGGAGCTACTTAAACTGGACGAGTCACATCCCGAAGCTCTGTAAAAATGCATTATAATAAGTTTTTCCAAATTCGCCAAACAGGCAGGATTAGTTCGTACATACACAAAAATGTCTTACGAGGATCGGTGATTGACAAAAGTCTTGGATAGTAGCTCTGAGAGCTTGTGCACAAGAAAATCTCTGTCTTCCACATTCATAAAAATAAAAGACATCTTCTGTTTAGTGGTGAATAAAATAGCTTTATCTGTAGGAGTGTGAGAAGCAGCGTTTTCAATCACGGCAACATCTCGAAGTGGAATTATCACATATAGTTGCATTTTTACCTGTGAAAGATATCCAGTTTTACATTAACAATAACTCATTGAAATCACAGCAAAATGTTAGTAGATACTTCAATGTTACATACTCTACTCTGAAAGCAAACGTAGTTATTTGACAAGTACATAGTTCCAGTAACAGTCTTCTTTAAGTAAGGAGCCCAAATAGAACAGGAAACAGTTCCGTCCAACTTTTCTTCAGAAGAAAGACGAAAAAACGAACGAAACGCTTCAGAACTAGCACGGGCGTCAAAATCTCTTTTCAAATATGACGGCTTCTTTGGCACATTTTTACTTAACTTAGATATTAGTTCCCTATCTGCAGAAAACCCTTCTTCGTCGATCAATCTACAGAAAAAGACAACCATTTGACATTGGCACACATATTACATAAAATAACCTCTCATTTGACTCATTTGGGCTCACTGTCTCATTGCCAGGTTAGCCAGTTGGGACATCAATTTAAAGGCTTCTGACTTCTGCATGAACATGAACATAGTGAAATAATGCTGCAAATAAAAAGACGTTGTAATTAATATTAAATCAGTATCCCCAAAAATTATTATAGCGGGCAGCGAGCGGGTAGGGTGTATCATTTTCATTATGTACCTCAGTCTCTCGAGTCAAAACTCTTATGGAGTCAGGGAAGACATAAGAATTTATCTGATCCAAGCTGATTACATTAGTCCATCGAAGTATAATTTTAGTTTCTGCCCCCAGCCAATATGAATAAAAGCACAGGTGTGAAACGCTAAGGTAAAGCCACCCTTGCCGGAGAGATCGTCTTTTAGAGTAGCTACAAGGAATATTTCATGCATTAAACCGATTGATATTGATATTGATTGATAGTTTATACTACTACACTACAAACATGGTAATTTATCGTTTCCAGAAAACTCACCAACAAGAGTAATAGTTCACCAACTTTTCCTCTGGAGGCATTGAAAATAGTCTTTGAAATTTCTGAGTTCCTACTCTAAAAGCTTCCGTTTCTGTGTCTGAAAGATTGCAGATTTTGGCTTAAGTTACACCCATAATCCTGACTCATAAACGTGCGGAAGTTAACGTTTCGTACTTAAAACTATGCCTACCTTCGATAACAACTGTACCGGGGTTTGCATGAGCTACAAGGGATTCAACTTTACATCTCACAAACTCAGTAACTTGGTCTTCATCATCAAAGTTGCTCAGAGTCCCTAGCAAGTTCTTGTTAAGCCATTCCCAATCTTTAAGTATTTCTTTGTGGCTCACGGAAATCGCCACCACTGAAAAAAGTGAGGTAGATAGGATAGATTACACTGATTCTCATGCTCATCCCGTACAACTGCTTACCGTTAAAAGCTTATTCATTAACTTACGGTAATATACTTCAGAATTCGGAGTCTGATGAAGAATGCGATACGGCGGAGGCTAAATAAAATGCAAATAAAGTAAAAACATTCGTAGATGTTTAAATAAATACGTATTTTCCCGAGTCTTTAGCTCCTGCCTTAACTTACTTTTGAGTCTAGAACATTATCAAAAGTTCCAACTATTAAAGACGCCAAGTTATTTTTCGCAGATCCATGACCCCTTCTTGTTTGCATCAAAAAATACTGGTTAGCTTGCTCTGTGACCCTAGATAACCCATTTATACACATCTTTTTAAAAAAATAAATAAAGTAAAAAACCTCCCTAAATTCAGAATACTTATCCCCTTACCAGAATGCATTAGCTACTAAGATTTCTTCAGGTTTGACCCACATTTTAACCAACGCTGCTCCCAGCTATCCACCTTCCTTATCAAATATACGTCTTATCTTCTGTAATCTTTACCTTATCTTCTTTCTGAGCAAACTACTCTCCCTTAGCTTTAGACCATCCAGTCAAGGATAAAATCCTTCACAAGAACATAATCACCAACATGGTCTATCCATGGCCCAAAAACTGGCGATTTCGAATTTTAAGGAAATAAATACCTTCTTGGATTCATCCAATTCACTTTTACAAAGCTGAATTAAAAATCCCTTACTGATTGAGCCGTCTTTTATACACAAAAACTAAAATCTATCTCTCATTAAAAAAAACAGTTTTTTAAAAACAGTCTCTGAATTCCGAACAGTTTATAACAGACAGTTAGTGAAAGTTGATTTTATGTTCATTGATTGATACTTCTGGATGGATTATGTGTGTTTTTAATAGCGTAAAAATTGTTCCAAGTTGATCGATAAGCCTCCCTTCTTATCCCTTTGTAACTGGTTTCAAGTGGAGTGAATTACAGATTACAGACAGACAGACTTTGTTGACAAACTGATACCGTTAATTTCGTCTGAGTTATTTCCATTCCAACATATATCTTCCATTTCTTTCCTGAAACACAAAATAAATAAACCCACCCAGTCAAGTCATTCATTATCAAGATTTAAAAGTTATATCAATAAAAATTAAAACATCATGACTTTTTTTTTTAAATCTCCAATATAAAATAAAACATCCTCGCTCCAAAACAACAAATCAAACAATTACACACACATGTATGTGTTCTAGGTTTTTTGTGCACGATTTGTTCCGTTCCTGTTCAAGACTCAAGATCTTTTATGTTTGGAAATAAATTGAAAAGAAATTAAAACTGTTAAATGGAGTTCAATACTCTCAAAAAAAATGATCTCAAACTTAAAAAAAAATATTATTATTATTATTATTATTATTAAAAAACAGAATTTAAAAGGTTCATCCCGTCTTAAAAATCCCTTTCACTCTTTTTAACAATTTTTGACACTTAACAAAACATAAAAAGCTTTTTTTAAAGTATTTTTTAAATCTTTAGATTAGAGATAGACTGGATTATTTCTTGTAAACATTAAATTACGAATTTGCAATCTTTTGCAGATCTCATCTCAATTTCAATCCAGCACCTTCTGTATAATTACTAATACCTTTTAAAATGCTGTTTTTTTAAGTAGCAAAAGTTGCAGAAACAGCAAGGATTGACTCACATTGTCACATTTACATTAAAGGGAAACCGTATGATAGTTTGTAGTAGTAGTTGCAAGCACTACCATTATTTATGTATTAAATAAGAACTCGTATAATAATGTAGTAACAGTAGTACCGTAGCTTTTTACAATAAGTTGAAACTTGGCAAAACCCTATATAAAGTTTATTCCATTTTTTACAGTTAAGTCAAATCCTTACTTTTTTTAACAGTTCAGTTTAAGAAGGATACAGAGCTTTGCTTGGGTTATATAATATTTACGGCAATTTAACTAGCTAAATCGTAAATTAGGATGGGAATATGGGAATGTAAGATGTTTTTTCTACATGAGCAAAATAAGTATTAAGTTAGTAACTTTAGCTTTGTCTACTTAGAGACTTGTATGTAAAAATTAACTATTATTTTGTCTAAAGTTTCAAGTAGACGAAACACATTACAATAAATTACTTTCTTTTGCAGTTTGAGAAGAATGAGCTTTATTTAATTTACCATTTCTAGCCAAACAAATGGTTGGTTAGGACCATAAAATTAAAACAAGTGTGAGTGAATGACTAATAAATTCTATAATCTGGTAGATGAATGTAAAAAAAAATGCATTCTTCACTCTGACTCCGAATCCTCTAAAAGCCGTACTTATGACGAGAGCATAGCTTATACATTTACTGTTAGCGCATAATCGCCAATTTACAAGCAAAATGTTACCACAGTTCTACCGTTATTTCGTACTTTTAAACTGTAAAGTACTTGCCATAAAACTCCATCAATATTGATCTTTGTTTGAGTTATAATCACACAGCTTAATGCTTCCCAGTAGTCTATGCTTTTAGCATAAATTCAAATCAAAATGGTTTTTTCTATAATGATGAGATGAGATGAACTTGCTATGGATTTAGGTAAGTTTGATCATCCACTACTGCTAAAGCTATTCTCGAATTGTTATTTTATAACCACAAAGTTGAGTATTATGGACGGACGGACATAAGGATAAAAACATTCAAGGACAGGGACAGGGACACAATATTGCATTCAATTCATCTCCAGTTTCCAGTTACATACAGTGCCAGTGCCTACTTCCTCCAAAGCTATAGTCATTTGAAGGATGATCTCTTCTCCAAAAAAAACTATACTATTATATTAAATGCTAAGTTTTTGTTTTGTGTACCTTCTTGTTTCCATAAATAAACATGGACATGTAGAGATAGTTTTATGCTAATCTCAAGTCTAGTGTAAATGTAAAAAATATACTGGAGCTGAGCCTGCAAAGCAAACCCCGAGAGGATTCCGTCATGCATAAGCAAATAAGCATATAAGCCTTAAACATTAAATTCAGTGTGACTGAAATAAATAAATAAACCCCGTTTCAATAGAACATCTCAGCTTCATGTAAATGTCAAAATCCCATTTAATCTTTTTAAGTACATCTTCAAGATGTGGGCATAAAATCGGAGAAAAGTCTAACCTTAGAAATATCACCGTCAAAATAAATAACACCCAACAGATCCCTTGTCAGAGATCTTCAAGATACCTCAAAGACTTGTGGAATCTTTTATTTAATATTTTTACCCAAAAAGTCTAGAGACTTTCTCTAAAACTTTCTCGAAAAAGTGCTAACCATTCTTGACATACGGAATAGGATGGAATGTTTCCAGTTTCCATTGGGGAATACGGGTAATAGAAAACCCCAAAACATCGAGGAATATAATATAATGGGCTATGGAGATTTGCATCCATCTATTCCATAAAACCGAATGTTCAGTAAGCAAAAGCCAACAACAACACCCGCAGTCCCTCTGTATACTTTTATACCTCCTCGCTAACAGAAAAAACTACCAATAATAAGTCCTATCCGGGAGCTACCCGGGTAGAATTGACTCCAGCAGGCAGGCAACACCAAAAAGGATAAGAATCCGGGTAGAATGTCAGTCAGAGTTTTATTTTTTACTTTCTCCTACTTTTACTTACGTACATCATCATATTATACTCGCATAGAATAAACCTTTAGACACCTCGAGCTGTTTCTGCCTCCCCGACCATTAGCCACGACCCATAAAAGGGGATACGTCGTGTTACAATTCAGCTACAACGCTAGAGAGGTTCGGACAGTTCAGAAGGTTTACTTACTACATCTACTATTACAAACTACGTAAAGAACTTCTGTAAAGCAAGATCCGTAAATTTGTGAACAGGTGTGAGACTTTCCATGGTGAATTACCTAGTTATACCCAAACCAAACTCAACCGTGGAGAAATAAGAACGGAGAGAGGTCTAGAGCTTCATATTATTGAGTTACAAGAGGAGTTCCATCCACAAACCAACATTTTTGTACCACAAGAAGAGACAGACAGACAGTTGGTCTATTAGTGAACGAGATATTTCATTATGCTCCTACTTGACAGGTTGAATAGAGGAACATTATACCATAAAACGGTCGGTGGTCGGTGGTAAAACGGGGAAAGCAGGCTTAGGCAGAATTGGGAAACTGTTTCCACGAATGAACGAACTTATTGATGGATTTTTCTCTTGAGTCTCTTCAATAGCTTGGATATAATATTGCAAAAGAAGAACTGCTAAAAGCCTAGGCCCTCTGGAAAAGACTTGTTCAAAAGTCTCTCTGTAGCATTGTATTCTTCACTCAAGTGCGTACTACTTCCAGTTCTACTATTATGCCAATTGAATTGAATTAAATTGAGGCTTCGTTTGAGTATTTATTCCTTCCAACTTTGCCATTCTTTCCTATTCCTATTTACATATACAGGGCATCCCAGTTTAGTCGATAATAATGGTAACTTAATAAGAATAATAGTCTCGGGGATTTTCACCCGCTTTCCTTTCTCCAAGGTTTAGTCACAGGAGGAATACAAATAAGGGGATGTTCGCTAAAAGGCTGTATCTACATTATTAGAGGCATAGTAGGTCGTAGTAAAGACAGGCAGTCAATCCAACTGGAAGAGATAGCAAAACTGAAGAAAGAGGAAAGTGGGAGGGGAACTTTCTCAGCAATTTATTCGATGAGATGGGCAAAAGATACATAAATTAAGTACTAAGCATTGCATACTACCAAGACGAAGATCTTCCGCAGTTCAGTTGAGACGTAGCGTTCTCTTACAAAGTTGTAGATAGTTTATAATATATTGCATGCACTGGTTTACTTACTGGAAAGTAAAATGGGAAATATCCAAGACAGCCAAGAACGAAGGATAAAGCAGTAGAAATGGAATAGTACCTACTTTATAGTGAATGAGCGGATTTGGTTTGGGGTTTAATTTCCGGATTTATTTGCAGAGTGTTCCCAGAAAGCCCATTTGACAAAAGGGTTTATAGGGGCTCTTCCATAGTTTTGGAAGCTGTTGGATTCCATATAACATAATTGAGTTCCGAGAAGCTGGTAATTACTACAGAGCTTAAGTCTCACCAGATTGGAAGGTTTTGTTGGTTCTAATCAGGATTGAAGGGTGGTTGACAAGATTTACTGGATGGTGTCCCAGTAATTTAGATCTGCTTGGAGTATTCGCATTAAAGAGATCAAAGGTATGCCATGGCTTAGACAGTTTAATTTGTTCAGCTTCAATTACTCCATTCCTCATGAAAGGTGTGAGTGTGTTGTACATTTTATAAGGGTTTGATTTGTTTTATATTGGAATGGTATTTAGGTGGAAAAGGGTACATTAAATTTGGTTGGGCAAGTTTTGCAGCTGGAAATAGTTCAGACTTTTTAGTAAAACTTTAACCATGGCTCTAAAATTTCGCCGGACCTTATCCATGGAGGATCTGAAAAATGCCTCGGACGATGAAATGGACGACCTTTTATCCTCATCTCGAGATTATCCTTACCAAAACCCTAGTCAGACTGTTAATGGAAACCATCAATTTAATCACCAAAATCAATACCAAAATCTATCCTCAGGGGCTTTGAAAAATGGAACAAGAGTAGGACCAATTCTAGCTCTCGGGATTGACAGTCCTGAGAATGATGATTTCTTTCTCACCGGTCCACAGGTATTAAAAGCTAATGTATTGAAGTGGATGGACAAATTCTTACTAAAATCCTTATTTACTCTAATAATTACTTTTCAGACCCCAATTCTCAACTTGGACAACTCCGACCTGGCACAAGAGATTAACCTAGAGGGATCAGGGAGTTTACCCCGGTCTAAAAGCGTCCGGTTTCAAGACCCTGAAGTTAATGATAATAATTTGAAGCGCGTCAAAGGCCAGGTAGAAGAAGTAACGAGTAAGATGAAGGACAACGTTGCAAGGCTTATGGATCGGGAGGCTAATCTAGACTCTTTGGCAGATTTGTCCGATCAGGTTAGTGCTCGAAGTTTTATGCAATAAACATCCTTCAATTCTTATAATTTATGACCTTATACTCTTATACCTTACTTGGTGTACTTACAGCTTCAGTACTCCAGTGATATTTATCGCCAATCTTCTGAACATTTAAGACGGAAGATCTGGTGGCGACAACAAAGAACGCGACTTGTTCTCGGAGCCGTATTCATAATCGGGATCTGTCTCCTCCTGATACCAATCATTACAAAGCTGTTGGTGTGAAATTAAATTGAAATTAACGGTTGCCTTACGAAGTTGTGCTGCTTCTAAATTGTTGGACTGATGTTATAATGAGTTTGGCAGAAATGAAATCTATTCATGCAGAGTAATCTCTATGCAATGCAGTTGTATACCGTACTTTTTAGATGATATAAACCGGCATATTTACCCGTAGAGAATTAGTATAGATGTACAATTTAAGTTTTTAGTTTAGTTTAAGTTAATAGTAATTGTTGTAAGGTTAGTTGTCTTGCATTATGGGGAAATATCACAAAGAGCCGGTAATCGATTATTATTAGAGAAACTTTTACCAGAGTATATTTCCCGAGTCACAACCAAAAGAGTTTTCCAGAATTCATATCTATAATGTCTACTTAAACGTACTATGAAGTCATATCTAACTAAACTATTTTAAGCTGCTCCTTTATTGATCTCTTTGTTGATAATTGATGTTAGAATTAGAAGGAAATGGTTTTACTAAGGGGAAGTTATTTAAATTAATTTATTGTCTTAATGAATTCCTCGTTAATTCGTAGTTAAACATCTAGTCTTTTAATGAATGTTTTAATTGAAATTACGCTTCCTACTGCCGAAAAGTTACCCTATGATTTGGAATGTTTCGGCATGAGATTTAATGATAAGTTGTGGTAGCTTGTAGATACGATAAATGTTTTGCATGCATCAGGGTTCAACTAGTATAAAAACTGGCTTATTAAAAAAACTAATGGAACCAACTCGGGTGCTAAAATCTGCTTATGAAGTAACCAACACGGTTTATAAAACCGATTCGCGAGTGAGTTTAAAGTAATGACCGTTGCATGTTAATGCAACCTTTAAGGCTACAAATGGAACTTCAGCCTTTTTCCTAAGAAACCGTAAATTGTAAAATTATATTTTGAGGAAAATAGTATGGAAAAACTAGAAGATTGGATAAAAATGTATGCAGCCTCATGTTGGTTAAACTTCGATTATGAGAACTATATAGATCCTACTTTTTTAGGGCTAGATTGAACTCTGTATTGATAGTCAGTAGGTCATTATTTTAATTTAAAGGCCAGAAACCTACTGAACAACCCTTTTGAATCTAACCGATTTAGAATAGTACAAACTACAAAATAAAACCTTAATATTTCTAAGTTATTTAAACGCATTTAACTCATTATTATTACACATCCTTCCTTTTAAGTTTTTATAATTCATCTTTATTAGTTGCTGATTTCTTTTTGTAATACTTTTTTAATAGTTTATCCCAAAATATTCTCCTTTCGATGAAAATATCTTCAAGAATCTCAGTATCTTCACCCAATTTATACCATTTTATGGGCTTGTCCCCATTTAGTTGAGCTTTCGATAGGGAAGGCCATTTGCTAGCGGAACCCCAAGTCTCGGTGGGTTTTCTTATAGAAAATAATAATTTGTTCCTATTGTATTTTCTATTTCCAACGTGCATTTACAAATAGTAATATTAAAACCTGTGCTGAGCAAAGGAAGCCCACAATTTGACTAAACGCTTAGAAAATTCCTCAGCTTTGGATCCCTTGGGAAATCCTGGGAACTCGGCAGTCTTAAAAAGGTACTGAAGTTCGTCTTCATTTATGAAATTCATTGACTTTAATTTAAATTATAAACTTGAAAGACTTTTTATGAAAATGTTCCTAATCCTTTACCTCCATGAGCTACACCACCTAAAATATGAATTAGTGGAATGAAAAATCTTGAAATAATGTACATAGTTCATGAAAAACGTTAGAAACATAAACATCGGATCATTAATTCGCTTTAAACACACCGAACTTTTTATCTGACCCGGACACCAGATTAGCGAAACTCCTACTATTCTTCTCATCCACGAATGTTAAAACATAAGGATAGACTGTTTTAACCGGAGCATAATCCAGGGCTAGATTCCATACTCCACGCATAAAATAAGCATCCGTATACATGTTCGTAAGATTTTGATAACTATCTTCATTAATCCCCTTATCCTTGAAGTAAAACTGTCTGATATCTTTGGAAATGGAATGATGGTCTTCCACAGCAAACCAGTTTTGAAAGTGCAACGTTATTGGAGTAATTGTTTCGAAATTTTTATCCAAATCTGTCCGTAGTTTCTCGTTGGTTTGAAGTACTACAGTGTTCAAAGCGATTACTTCTTACTAGCCTTATAAATTACTAAAAAGACATTATCAATAAAAACATATTCAGTTTACATGCTGAATGAAAAGTGAGTCCTTCATTGTCGTTAAACCCCAAAAGCAAGGGGACTCGGGACCCTTCATTTCTTTCCATAATATTTTCAGGATAATCTGGCAAAAACTTGGGTGTTAGAGAATCTGCGATCTCAACAACGGGGCCGAAAGAAACCACAGGATCTATATGCCATTCCTACAAATTTGGAAAGTTCCATTACGTGGATAGAAATATCCATGGACATGCATTTCATGCTGTCTTTAATACCTTAAGGCTGTTTTGGGTATTTATTATCTCATCTACTGTTTTGCTCTCTAAACATTCAACCAATTCTTCAGAGGATTCAGTAGGACAAGATAACCGTTTGGCCATCTCTATCAAATTCTTTCTAGGTTTGTGTTCAAGTGCCCAGAAGAGCTCTGCAGTTCCACTTTGAGCAATTGCATTGTGAAATAAACCTAAGTTTTAATTACTGTTATGGCTTTAGCTTTCTTTTGCAAAAAAATAGGAAATTATTTTTAAGCCATTAATTTACACAACTGTTTACCTCTGGCCATGGGGGACAGCATTAGAAAATGTACACTAGCTGCTCCAGCACTAGATACCATTAAACTTTGACGTAGTATTGAATTATACTATAACTGAATGCATTATAGTAACAAATTGGTCACAAAAACTACAACGAACCTACTGCCAAATATACTGAGGCGTTTCTTATCGCCACCGAAACTTCGTATGTCTTCGTTTAACAATTTCAGAGCTAGGGCCATATCTTTCAGTCCCATATTTCCGGGTACGAAGCCATCCCCCGTCGAAAGGAATCCTTTATAAGAGATTTATAACCGTTTATTCATGATTTACTTATGTTGCTGGAATAGCTTAGCTTGAACTGCTGCTATTTCCTTCATACCAAGAGCACCAAGTCGGTAATTTATAGTTACAAGGATTACATCTTGGTCCATAAAGTAATCGGGTTGGAATTCCCCACCAGATCCATGAATAAAGCCCCCTATAAATTAGTTTATTAGCTCAAAATGTTTGAAGAATGTCCAGCTTTGGAAATCATACATAAGATTATTCCCCACCTCCGTGTAACCAAACCATAACTGGAAACCCATCTTTTGTAGGAGACTCACGCTAAAATAAATTAGGATAGGTAAAGACAACCTCATCCTCAATGCAATTTGCGTGAAGGTTAGCCAGGATCTTGCCTTCATTTGTGAAGGTTATGTTAAAGTAAAATAAAAATACCATTGGCACATAAACATTGAGGTAAAGGCAGTCTTCATCTCCGCTAACAGTCCCATCATGTCCAGGTTGAGGACACTTTGGCCCTGGTTTCATTGCACGAATAACTTCCGGCCATTCCTTTAATGGGTCCAACGGTTCTGGTGGCTGTTATATGAAACAAATATACCTTTTAATTACGACAACTTTACCATATATTTTTTGGTTTTTTTCCTATAAATAGTTTTTTCTAAACCTTAAACCGTTGAGGAGGTTTTGCATATCTTAGCCCTTCAAATGCATAGTACGGTTTCTCCCCCCTTGAGCTCTTGACAAGACCTATGTAAAAGGCATGGGTAGTTTTTACATGGGGTGCCCCCTTTTTAAATATTAATTGTCCACTGCTTTCGTTAACCAATGCGGAAAATATAACTAGACAAATTCCAAGTAAATGATACATTTTTTCTAAATAACTCAAGTTACTTTTAAACCCTGTTATAATGACAGTTAGCAGACATCAGCCAAAGTGACTTGCCAAACTCAGCCTTGTGTACTACCTTAACCTTGCAAAGACCATTACTATAACTAACTACTAACTAACCTTGCAAAGACTATTGTCACTGTCACGAGCGATCCTCAATCTATTCTGTGTTATAATAACTTATTTTCCGTATGAAATGATACCAGCTGGCTTAGTTAAATGCATCTTATCAGAATTTAACGATTTATGATTTTTGTAGGTAAGGTATCTAGCCGGGGAATGATATGGTAACAGAAACTGAGCTGAGGATGACACCAATCGGCAATTTCACATGTAAATCTGTAACATAAGCCCAAACCTAATTGTATTTCCACGTGCACAAGCAAATTCAATTATGCAAATACAACTATGTGAACTACAAGGCTACAACAACCAGTTAGCTATTTCCCGGATGGTTAAGTGGATTAATTTAGTGTGAAACCTTATATAAACATTTAAATGAAAGGGTTGGATTTAATAAATAAATAGAATTCTGTCCACAATTTAGGCATTGCTCACGTTTGCATAACATAAGTTATTAATGTTAAATGCCTGTGGTTAAGGACATAATAATCCATTCTATGAACTTTGAACACTGGAAAGAATCACAGATTGTGTGGTAAAATGGTCGAAGCGATTAGGTATTTGGCATAATAGTTCAATCGTTCAAAGGAATTGGAAAGGATTGTTAAGGAATTGTATGATGTATGATTTTGCTTATGGATGCTATTATAACTGGAAAATAATTATTTATTTCAATTTGAAAAAGTTTATTCAAAGAATATGATTGAAGAGTAGGTAATTTTTACATTAAATACTTTGCAGAAATCATAATAATCAAGAAGCTGTAAAATACAAGAGTATTTCACTTGAACAGCTTAAAAATGTTTTTTGACAAAGTGGTACTTTTCTAAATTGATCACAACATCAGAAAGTCCGTCATAAGGTAAAGTCGTCCAAGGACAATTAGCACACCTGAAATATTTACAATGTCACTCTATCAGTAATATGGTAACGAACGATTTAATTCCAAAACGGAGAATAGATGTATTATTTCCCGTGTTTTAGGTTAAACTTGGTAATTTTAAGTACCTCTTGCTGTTTCTTTTGGAAACAGAGAACAAATTTGGCAGCGAATCCACAGACGCGATGATGATTTTTGCCGTCGTACATGTGTAGGAAAGCGGTACCGTTCATGGGACGGCCGGTAGTACCGTTCATGGAACTGCCGGTAGTAAAGTTCATGGGGCTGCCGGTAGTACCGTTCATGGGACTGCCGGTAGTAAAGTTCATGGGGCTGCCGGTAGTACCGTTCATGGGACGTACTATTACTAAGGGCGTACCTTTAAAACATTGTAAAATGCATTGATTGTATTGGAAAGCTAATAATTAGCATCAGTAAAGATAGAATACCCTTCTTCTGCTTGGACTTATCCATCATAGCAGCGTGCATGCAATGTTTGGCGATCTTGATGAGCTTATCTTGAGCTTTCGCAGGGGCGTTTTCTGTAATGAAAGCTGTAAGGGCTTCTTTGTTCAAAGTCGAATTCTTCATCTAATTATGGTAGAATATCGTAGAATTAATTATACAATGAGATGCACATCCTGATTACAATATTTCTGACTGACTGAACCCTTACCAGATTCAATTCTGAAAGAGTACAGTTGGCCAAACACTGAAAAAATAAGGGTTCCATTGATGTATTTTTAAACGATTTTTTTTATACTTAATTCACCTTTTGACATTGCATTGCAGTACACGAACGATGCGTGTTTTAATTTATACCTTGTCATCCCAATAGGGTTTCTGGCTTTCCTTAGCCTTCCTGAATTCGGTCAAATTCAGAGTTTTAATGCAGTTTTCCGTTGTCGCCTGGAAGGTCTGGAAGTTCTTGAACTTTGACATGCAGTCTTTCCCACTGACCTGGGACAAGAGGGCAACTGAAGCCAGGATCAACGCGGAGCTTAGAAACTGCATTTTTCTAAAGGATTTTTTGGTCTTAGTGGATAAAATATTTGTTGGTTGGAGGAAATATAATTTGATAACTTTTCCAGTGATTTAGTCCGTATTTATATGATTTGAATAGAATTTAATGAATTGCTTGTTAGAATGGTGGAACTTTATTTGTCACGTTTAAAAGACCCCTTCAAGCTAGCGTCCGGCTTAACAGCACGTTTTAAAGCTTGGCCATTATCAAGGATGTCCATTTTAGTATTTGGAACAATTTAACCTTGAATTCTCGGATTCCTTCTAGGCTTAAATTCAATTAAGTTTCTATATTGAATACATTTTTCTAAATAAAATGGATGAAATTGAAAATTCCTGATTAAACATACTAAAATCTTGTTTCAAAATGAATGCCCATATCCACTGACCATAATTGTATTGTAACATCTTTTATTTGTCTTTTCAACATCCTTTAACTGAGAATCGTCTCAGTTAAATAAATCGAGATTTTGTATAATGCACATGCAGTTATTTGGTTAGCTTTATTTTAATGTCATTTTATATTAACTTCAACAACCATCCTTGAAAAATCCATCACGATAATCAACTTAAATAATAATCCTTGTACAGTATGAGATTTACGTACATTTTGTAAAATAAAAAACAAAATTTTACTGACTGACCATTTCACAATCTAAAGTATAAACGCAAAGGTAGGTAGGTATACATGATATATAGCAGAAAACAGAGTTATGCGCTGTCAGAAGGCTACGTAAAGTTTTGAAACACCTCATTGATAATCTTGATATAATCTATTAATGTAAAATAGTCCAAGGCTGTTTATCACTTATTTAAGTCAAAATCTAGCATGCTTGATTAACATGATGTAGAATTCCTTTTGGTCTGATAAACTGTAAGCGTAAATTACTGTAACATGATAGAAACTGTGTAAAATGAGAAACAAAATGAGCAAATGTATACATAGGCTAACAGTGAGTGCGTTGTGATAAGCAAACTTTTACTTATCTTATTGTTAGCTTAACAAAAAGTACGTGGAAAGAAGACAGTTTAACACGGTTTGCAGCAAATCAGTTCAATTATAAAAGCACGAATTAGAATTAGATTTACTATCTCACATTAGATGATTGTAAGTTACAGGGGTTCATACAATTTGTAAAAAAAACGATCAAAAGCACAACCAACGCAACGACCGCAGGATGGAATAGGGAATATTTTTACTTATTGTTGTATTTATTGCATAGATAATATCTAAATGGCCACCTTAAGATTATAAATCCCAAGAAAGCATCACTCACTATCGATTCTTAAGCTTTAGTGGCAAGAAGTTAAAGATATCGTTTTAATTGGACTTTTGGAAATTGTGTTAGATCAATATAATATATGCATTAGATGACTAGAGTTCTAATAAGATGATTATTAAGATAAAGGCTTGTCGTGCGGACTATTATTTTTAGCGTTTAGTAGTTTAAGCCTTTGCTCTAAGGGTTCAGAAAATATCCATGTATCTCCAGCAGGAATGAACATCCGAGGTTTCCAAGTGTCGTTTTGAGCACTCCTTTCACGGGCTTCTTGTCTCTGCCTTTCTTCCAAGAAAAATTTGGCTTGAGTAGCCTTTTCTATATCTTGAGACCTGAATAAAATCACATAGACAAAAAATAACACCTTATCCAACTTACTGATGAATAACTGCTGTTTATTTACTGAAAAGTGAAACCTACTTTAAGCCGCGTGTTACATCCACCCATAATCTTCTTGATTCATAAGGTTCTTGATTTACTATGGGTCTAGCTTCTTTCTTAATTATTTTAATAGCTTTAACGTCTACAAATCTCTCTACCCGTCCATCAGCCCATTTCGCTGTCATTTGGCCATTCCACTCACCCTGAACAATAAGGAAGGCCGTCTTCTTATCCTCGGGACCAAACACATGAGCATTTATCTAATAAGAATAAATCATATTATAATCCACATTTATGGATAAATACTTTGACCTGGATTGCAAACAACTTGAACTTTTAAATTACTTTATTTTTTTCTCCACTGAAAAAGGGTTTTGTTTGAAACTCGACTCTGGCATTGTAGCCCGTTTGTGCGGATGAAATAGTTACGGGACCACCGAGCTCAACCCAAGGAGTAGTTAAAATGGATCTTGCATAACCATTCGGAAAGCCTAAGACATAATCTTCTCTAGATGGGTAGTGCAAGGTTAAGGTAGCATGTCCAATGTTCTGAACGCCTAAACAACACAGAGTTATGTTGGTTTAAATCCTTTTATGCCATTGCTAGGTTAGGTTAGTTGTTTAAGAACTCTGAACTATTCTCACCTATTGAAAGGCCCAGAAATTTGGATTTGGTCCAAATGTGAGCATTAAGCGAAATCCTCTTTCTAGGATGCTCGGCATAAAAGGCTGAAATTGGAGGATGATGGGAAACCTGTTCGCCAAAAAATACCAAAGCGTCACTATCATCAACCCATGGAAAAAGTGTCCCGTCAGACCCAACAAACGAAGAGGCACCGCTCGTTAACTGTTTGCTGTCTTCATGATTTGTATTATTTGGGTCTCTTTGGGGTTTTAAAGGCTGTGAGGCTGGCTGTTGGAAATCTTTCAAATGCCAATAACACTGAAATGTCTCTCCTAGAATGGGATTATATGGCTTTTTTGCAACTTCAGATCTTCTCCCAGCATGAAAGGCCCCTAGGTACCATCTTGAAATAATAAATATCCACTTAGTACAATCCCAAGTACCCTTTCCTTAAACCCTTTCCATTAAAATATTTCTAATATCCTATAGGAAACTCACCTTAAAACCGCAACCATTCTATCTTTGGGTGTAGGGGCATCTGCTATAGCTACAAACATGTCAGGGTGAGCAAAAAAATCCGCATACATTTCTAATAGTGAGCGTCTTTCCAGAATAAAAGTAGGCAAGACTACTTTAGTCAAGTCCATTCCAATTTTAACTTGTGAGAGTAAATGGGATAAAACTGAGCCATGAGATTCAACAGATCCGAGGTCATTTTCAGGTACATCATCATCATAAAGGGAATCTAAGTCAATCCCTTGTAAATTCTCTGGCAAAGTTAATGCCAGTGAATTACCAGCAGACGCCTTTCTAGCTGCAGTCATTGAAATTGATGACGAGTGTATTCCAGAACCAGAACCCCCTTCAGTTGTTGGACTGATTGTGCTCGTTCTTGTTAGAGGACCAGGGTGCTTAGGTTCAGATCTTGGAAAAAAGTAAAAACATAATATTCAACAAAAGGATCCTGTTTATCATTAGCTCATACTAGTACAGAGGGGTAGACATGCAAGGCCTTCCTATCCTGTCACTTTAATGATGAGACAAACTACACAGTGACAGTACAGTACTGGGTTGTTTTAAGTTAGAACTAAAGGGAACACTGCTGGAATAAAAATTCTATACCCATACTTTGCTTTAAGGAAGTACTTTCAAGTAGTATGACTAAATATTATAATAAGCAGCAGAGACAATCGATTCCTGGAATTCAACAATTCTTTTCTTCTAAACTCGCGACTGCTCTCTTTCCTTTATTAAATAATTAACGCCTTTAGGTGTTCACCAATTCGGATAACTAGCTAGGGCTAGACTAATTTGCGTGCTTACACAGCTAATTCTTTTTAATGCCATCGAAAGCTAGCTTGTTCAATAAGAAAGAACACCATGAAAAGTTTATGCTGGGCTTTACACAAAATGACATTAAATTGTAATGCTAACGATGTTATAAAACTATAATACGTACCGAAACACGTGGAACAGCCAAGCCATGATTATTAATGAATGATTCGATTACCCGAGTGAGTATTGGGTAAGAGTTAGTTTAAAAAAATACAATAAATTTACTGATAAATAAGCATACCTGAAAAGTTTGAATAAGCAAGCTATGCAAGCTAAACAGTAGGTGCACATAGTTTTTCAAGACTTATAAATCGCTTTCTTGGGTATTCTTCGTTGAAGTTACTAAAGTTACAGGATTTTGGACTGCAGGGAGATTTTGGACATTTCTCTGGCACATTATTTGTGAACACTTGATGAAAGATATGACAAAGTAATGTCAATACGTTCCCAAAGATGTAAGATATTTAAACGTAAAGTGAGAGTTTAGAAGTACAATACATTACTGACCTCTTATCTTAATTATACCCTTGAGGTATTTAGGAAAGGAATTTTTGTGCTAGGCTAGGCACAGAAACTAAAATTTATTCTATCGGGTTCCCTACGTAAATCCATTTACGTAGGGATGCGTTTTGAATCTTTTTACAAGCTTTTTTTTTACATTTCCCGTGGGCTATAGATACGAACTGGAAAGGAGTCAAGGAAACTTTTGTCATAGATAGTGAAACCTCTCTGCATGCAACACACTATACCCTTTCCATTCCAACTCAGCCAAGGGTACAAGGGAACTTATACAACTAGAAGGGCTCAATAGTATTATGCTTTGATTCCTTAACTACATAGTAAGATACGGAGTATTTATACTAGGTATAAGGGGGATTTTAATGCAAACCCAAAATACAGCAAATCTAAAGAAACTTACTCGTCTGCAGATTCAAACTCTTCATTAGCATCATAAAAATCTTGCTCGTCGTCCGAACTAGAGTATGAGATGAACACAGGATTTTTCTCAATAGGCGACATCGGAGACTGGCCAACAATAGCTGCAGCAGAGGTCATGACTCGGACTTGTGGTTGACCTTTGGGGAAACCCCCAGGAGAGTGACCTGTCTCTAAACATTCCGAACCGAATTCAATCCCTGTCTGAACTTCGGGGTCTGAGTAGTGAAGTATTATTGGAGAAGCTAGACTAGTGACTGGGAAAGCTGTGTTCTGCAAAATAGCCCCAATAAATATTAGCCAATATATTGATTATTTTTGTGATTAACATTTCATAAGTCAAGCGGTCATTCTATTTTCAATAGTGGGTTGCCAATTTACTACTCCTATTCCTATCCATTACAGTTAAATAAAGGTACTCACTTTTGCTATTTGCAACAACACAATACTATGCTTGACAGCTTCAAGGAAATCATTGGCTCTGCTTACTACATCGGCTAGTTCGGGATTGGACTCTAGGGCAGTTATTTGATTAATTAATATTTGTAGATAAGAGTCAGCTTGTGCTAGTCGCTGCTCAAACCTATGCAAAGGCTCATCAGCTAATGAGTTAGGGTCTGCGAAGACGTGAGATAAATAGTTCATCGGTCTTAGCCTTGTATGTTTTATAATTGTTTCTTCCAACGCCCTAACCTGGAATTAATATTGAGCCGGGATGATTAATCAACAAGGACATTTTATTCATAGTTCAATTAGTTATAGCATTAATTATAATTTACCCAGATCTCTCGTTCCTCTGCATCCTTTGCCTGAAGATGGAACACTTTCGCATCCACAGTAATAGTAAAGTTGGAATCCTCTTCATCATCTATCCCAAGAACTGCTCCTTGTAATCGTATACAGCCTCTACGAACTCCTCGTCTCATTTTTTCTTTCGTCTATAAAAAAAATCAAATACAATCCACTAAATTAACATTTTCATAACATTTTTGCTAATACTGATAATAATTTGCAAACTTGTTTCCTACCGTGTAGTAAGACAAGAGTCCGGTATTTTCATCTAAAACAAACCACCTAAATTGCCATCCTTTCATCACATTCGTCCATTTACTAAGAACTCCTTCCAAAAGCGCAACCATGTTTGAGGACGAACTCGATCCAAGACTAACTTTTGTGTTTGAATTTGAACTTTCAATTGCTCCAGCGGTCATGGGCCCTGTTAGGACCCCAGGATCTATTGTATTACTTCCTCCTGGAGTGTACGCCATTATTATATTCCGCTCGGGTGTTAGCCACTCTTCGTCAAACGTCTGAAATTTTATGAAAAACATCAGAAATTGACCATAAACTTAATAACTACTTCTGTATCTGCTCCTATACTCATTCGATGATACCATTCCATTAAATTATATACATGAGATTTCACTTTCACTTTGCTTTCTCCTATGTAAATAAGAATAAAACACGACTAATATTATTTGTACCTCTATACCTTTAATTCCCCAAAATAAACCAAACATGCGTTTTAAAATTTTAGAAATATTTTCATCATAAAATATTTTATAACCTTCAGCTAAAATAATGCACTTTTTTAAACATCCAACGATAGAAGTATATAATCTTCGTAGTACTATAAAAAGGCACAGTACATTGCCATTACTATACTTATGCTTCAAAAAGCAGCTACAAGCCACAAACGGAGGCAAAAATTCTAGAGATTACGGTTTAACCATCAGATCATCAACGCCTAAACTTTAACTGATTGAGATACATAATATCCACGCATGCAATCCGTAAGCTAGCCCTTCCATAAAATCTAAATAAATAAGCTGCCAACCATATCATTATTATTTCAGTTCAATTTAAGTAGATTGTCAGTTTCATCAACTTCATGGACCGACGAACAAACATACAAGAGTTGGACCAGCCTATCCAACCACTACTCATGGATTTATCTCTGGAACTGGAAACTAAATGCCTAATCCGACCTTTAATTCATCACTATAAAACTGTCCTTAGTCCGCAACCAAGTTAATTATTTTTGTAAATGATAAGATTATCGCTTATAAAATCCCCAATATCAGCCGCTTTGTTACCAGTCCCAGTAATACATTCTCTCCACTGCCATCCCCATATATTTTACAATGTTATACAACTCATGCACTACTATTTGAAGCTCTAAAGTACATGCACACCAAAGCCGTGACTTGACGTGGAGAAAGTCTACATTATACTTTACTAGTTCATGTTAATCTGTTCCGTTGAATAATTAACAAAAAGCTTGTAATCTCACCTTTTCCTTATTACAAGAAGGGATCCAGTCATCCAATAACCCACAACAAAAACAATGGACGCAGACCCCCTTGCAAAAAATCTTCGAATCTGTATCCGTGCAAAAACTTGCACAAGATATATAATAATACAATATTGCCTTACTTTTTCTTCGAGTTTAATATTCCTACTTTTTATTTATTACTAGGCGTAATCGAGAAAGTGATCTATTATAGCGTTCCTTTCTTTACAGTACAAAATAATGATGATATGGATGGATGAATCACATAAATACAACTAAACCACCAGTTATTCGTAAAACTGACAGGTTTACACCATTACTGGCACTTTATCCGTCCCAGACTCCTTAACCATTTCTAAGAACAAATTTTTATAGTATGCTTATACTTTCTCTGCATAACTCTTTCCGGTTATTTATACTACATGGTCTAAAAACTATGACTAAGCTCCCTTTTACTCTTGCAATAATCTTCATATATTCAATGTTATTTTATTTCACCACTTAACGTCAAATTAAGTCTTAATTAAGGAGTTCCATAAACGTATAAGGCTACCGTGTCCAAAACATCCATATGTTGTATTTCATGTCCTGCCATACAGAAATACTTAATAACTCAATGCAACTCAAAACTCAATATGAATGTCAATTTATTGTTCTACAGCAAAAATACTCCTAGCAGTGCAGTGCAGTGCTATTCATCAACTAAATCCTAAATACCAAGCGAATAGCTCAGGAATAGTAGTAGTAGGTACTTTACTTTACCTCTGAATCGTGTAGACGTATCAGTACACAAAAAGCTCGTAACTTTTGTTACATTATTATAAAGTTAATTCCTATATATTTTTATCATATATGTATTTATGTTTTATCCTTGACACTCACAGTAAAGTCCTTCTTCCTCCAGCTCTTCTATTATTGAAGTAGCTGGAGTTTTTGGCACAAAAAATGATATTATATTCTTTCTCCACCAATAAATATGATTAGTAGAGAGAACAACAGAACTCGAGTCCGAATTTTATTGTATCCCTTCACATAATGCAGATGTTTTGGCGAGTTTTTATGACAAGCAGGCATACAACTTTCTCCAGTATCAAAAAAACCTGGTTTAGTACGTAAGAAGGGCCACATACACGGCTACAAGACTTGCTACTTATGGCCGTGCCTACTTTACTTATGGAACTTGCTCTACATTTCAGCAACTCTACACTCTTCTCTGATCCAATGCGAGTAAATATACTATGCCTTTTCCTATGTTGTAGGAATCTTGTTCTTTCTATGGAAAAAAGGGAATTCCCATTTGCGAATTCTAAGAATTATTTAGATAGTAGATTATTTAGTTAATTAGGAAGAAACATGGCTTTTTCATTAAAAAAAAGAGCACGGATGAGTATTGTTGGTAGTTTTGCTGAAGTAATTTGACTTGTCGTTGGTTAATATTTAAAAAGGAGCTACATGGCTTATCGAAGGTGGTTAAATTCACAGATAAAGCAAAGGTGAAACCAAGCAAGAAACATACGGGTTGGGTTAGAAACGCTGAAGAAGTGCAAAAGGAAAGCTGTCCTAAAGATAAAGCACGGCCATAATCGTCTTAATTGATTTAGATTATCTATAAAAGCACTTATGGCTTATCGCTACGGATGTTTAATGCATAGTGAAAGTGGAGAAAGCAAGGCAATAGCAGTAGCATACTTTTAGCAAACACTAACCCTCCTAAAACCCTCCTAAAACCATCCACTGCCAAAGGAATCATACTACAATTGGCTTATCATTTATTTATAAAAACCAGTTACGGCTTATCGAGGCTTATGTTTAATGCACGGAGAAAGTAATAAAAATGTTCAAGCACTCTTCCACTTTAAGCAAGCGTTAATGGAGAAACTCTCATAAAAATAATACACTGCCACAGCAAAATTGGCTTATCATTTATAGCTTATCGAGACCTGTTTAATTCCCCCAAGGGAAATGAATAAAGGGGGAAAAGTAAGATTTGTAGCTGAGAGAGCTAAGAATTGGGGGAATTCTTTATTTCCCCCTAAAACCGGGGGAAATATAACCTCTTGCCAACTCAGATTAAATATTTATTTCATTTACTCCTTCCAATCCCGATTTACAAACTGTCAAAAATCGACTTAAAAAGTTACAATTTCGGATACAAAAACTTAGGAATATTTTTCAAAAACAGAGGCAGTTATTTTGGAAGCTACTTTTCTATTTTTCTGGAGGAAAGGAGGAAATTAAACTTGGATCGGTGAGGTTCAAAAATTTTCAGAAAATGTAAAAATGATAAAACTTACTATTTTTAGTTTTTCTTGTAGAAGAATAAGCACAACTACAGCGAGCAGCGAGTCCAAAAGGTCCAGCACCAGTTGACCTTTGACCTGACCTGTGACCTGACCTGACAGTAAGGGTCGGAGGAGTAAAGTTCACACACGAACGAACGAACGTAGGAAGAAGTAGAGCCAGCCGAGTGAGTAAAAAGGTACTATTGGTGGTGTGAAGACGGCTGACGGGTGCAGCAAGTGCAGTTTTGTGCAGATTTTTAAAGTGGGTAAAGTCATTGGAAATGCTACTTCTAGCCCATAAAGTCACTTTGGTTCTTAATATTTATTAAAAGGTTTTTATTTGTGTAAATTGCAGATAAAACATTTATTGAAGTACGGAGGCAGTTTATAGAGAGAAATGGATGTTTGACTGAAGGTATCCCTTTCAAGAAGGATTCTACTCGTTTAGTAGAAGTTGTAGACGGACTAGACCTAGACAGACGTACTGAGCGATTTAAGATGAACGTCCGTCGTCGCAGTTCCTTTATGGACCTTTCGGGAAGCAGTAATTTGAACTTTGACCCTACTGAATTTGACTCGGAGCATTTTTCTGTTGACGAATTCATCCAAAGAAAGCGTCAAGCGGTGCCGTTAGATGTTCTCAGAGATGATTTGGGTTCCCATCTCAAGTCACTAAGGTCATCGTTGATTGAGCTGATTAACAAGGACTATGGACAGTTTGTAAACCTGTCGTCTAACCTTGTGGGGCTGGATGGGCGGATTCAGGGGATTGTTGGACCGCTTTCTAGAGCTAGAAATGATATAGAAGTATGATTGATTGTGATAAGGAGGATATCTTTATGATGTGATGATGAGTTTTATTTTTATTTTGTTTTAATCCTAGACTTTTGACCAATTATTGGATTCAAATATAACTTCTCTTACTAATGAACTTGATGTACGACGGAGGATTAGAAATGCAAAGTCCCAATTGAAGTTTCATCGAATGGTCAGCGTTGCTTTGGACTCGTCGGAAAAACATTGTAATAAAGTGCCAATTGAGATAGTTACCAGTGAAGATTTTAATCTTCTCTCTAGAACCTGTGATGAAGTTGCTGAAACTAAATTTCTTCTGCTGAAATGTAGCGAGTCTCCATTCAAAGTGAAAATGCAGCAGGTAATTTTTTTCGTATAAATAGCTGGAACATGTCATTTTGAACGCTTGCTAAAGTACTTTTTGATTGTAGAGATGTGATCTGCTCTGCGAAACGGTTCTTAACAGATTGAACCATTTATTGAAAGTTTACGCAGATGTGAATTCATTAAATGTGAACGCGTCTTCCATGGGTGCTTCTGAGTGTACTTCTGTGATAAAGTCTCTCCTGTATTTATACACTGAGCTCCAATGCGAATCAGCCGTTGAAGAGGTATTCATTAAAGAGGTTCTCAAGCCAAAATGTGACGACGTGCTGATAAAAAAAGGAAACATCCATGCACTGTTTGAAGAAATAGAGAACTTTATATCTCAATCCTCGCTGATTGTTGTTTGGAAAAAGCTAGAGGAATGTCCGTGGATGGCTAAATTTGACTTTATCCTGCGAGGAATATTCCCTTATGTTTTAGACGTCCTTACCAAAAAGTTTCCTCATATCTGGTCACCTTCAAACCCAGAATCCTTTCATAGCAATTGGACCTGTTGTGAAAGATTTATTCAGAAGTTAGAAGATGCGGTGCCTTCAGTGGACCATTTAAAGGCATTCAGAGAATCTGAGTTGATAACTGAATTTGTTTCTAAATGGCAGTTTCCGGTATATTTTCAACTAAGGTATTTTTTAAGCGTTTTTATTGCTATACAAAAATATTATCCAATTGCGCTTTCAACGAGCTGTGTTTTGATCATTTAAAGGTTTCATACATTGGCTATCGAATTGGAATCTGCTTTGGATACCATTACTTCGTTATGCAGTACAAACGATTTTAAACTTGATGCCACTCGAGTTATGGTAAAAGTTTTGAATCAAGTAAGAAAACTTCAAGTAATTGACGGTAGATATTTTAAAACTGGATTTGATTTAATTAAAATTATAATTACTCTTGTAATTGTAGTGTTGGGACAAAGACAAAATGTACATTAGTCATATTTCGGGTCGATTCCTTAAAGCAAGTGCCTTGATAGTCTCACGGTACATTACTGAAGTCCAAAAAGAAGTTATTTCAAACAAAGAAGCTCCTCAGAGTATATTCGTCAATGCTTATTGTGATCTCAACCTTGGTGAACTAGTGGTCCGCCAAATACTAACAGATAAAATGTCTCAGGAACTACACGTTGAGTTGGAAAGTGATAATACAATTGACGGTGACCAGAGACAACGTCAGTCTGCTGCGGGTGTTCAGTTTCTAACAGATTTTCAGTGGGCTTCAGCTAGATTGTCCATTGAAACACATTTAATAGAAGTTACAGTTAGTCAAAGTGTGTCCAGCGTATCTGCAGTCACCGAAGTGCCTCGGTTATATCGCAGGACTAATCGTGATATTCCCAACAAGCACTTAGATTACGTGGATGCCATATTGCTTCCAATCTCGTCATTAAAAAATGATGTGCATAACATGCATCAACAACAACTTTGGGATAATATAAGTACTAAAATCGGAAATTTAGTCTTGCTAAGGTTCCTAATAGTATTACAAGAATTTTATTGCATCGCTGATCTTAAACGGAAGTGATTATCTATACTGAATTTATTTCGTTGTAATATTCTAGGTATAGGATACAAGTCCAAGAAGTGATGGTTTCCGTTCAACGAATGGAGGAAAGCCTTAAAAGGTTGAAGAAAGTTAAACCACAAACACAGATGCAGATTGCGAGTGGAGACACAGCAACAAAAAATATTTCAGATGACGACAAAATTCGGCTACAAATACAACTAGATGTAAATCAGTTTGCTTTCAAGGTGGGTTGGGTATACCATTTGTTTAGCCAACTAAAAACTTTACATTCATTATGACGGAAGATTGGAAGTTACTTAGAAAGTTCGTGAATTTTTAGGTGAAAGAAGTATGCCCTTCAGTGGACACATCGTCTATTAAGGCTCTGTTTGAAAATAGTAATGGAAAGGCATGAGCAATCTTCAAAGCAGTTTTTTATCATTTGGATTGTATGCATAAATCGTCAATATTTTGTATCGATTACACGGTACCATGATAAAGTCAATACACGAACAACAACAAGATGCCTTGAATTTAAGAACTCCAGACATATTTGATACGAAGCCAATCGTGGCTCAATAAAAGACTTTGTATTAAGATTACGACAAAATGAAAGGGGTTTCTTTCCATATTTAAGTTGAACAGTATGCAGACACAGATGCCTAAAAGATTATTCTGAGTCTGACCCTCCAGAAGAATCTGATTTGCTTGAGGAACTTGACCCTGAGTCTGAGTGAGAATCCTTAGCCTTAGAAGCTGCTTTTTCAGATCCTGAAGAATTTCCTTCGTCATCACTGGGTAACTTCTTTGCTTTAGGGGGAGACACCTCAGATGCTGCATTTATAAAACCAATTGATTTGCTTACTTTTTTACACGACATGGCGCAAAGGAACAAGTAAACTGGTTCTCACTAGAGAATAATTTACTAGTTTACATTTAATACCTGCATTCGATTTTCCAGAGTCTGAGTCCGAGTCAGAGCCAGAACTATTGTCAGAGCCCTTGTTACTCTTTGCATCGTGAATAGATTTCAATTCTTCTTTATCGTCCTCATCCTCATCATTCTCTACTGTCTTGGCCTTCTTCTCCTTTGAACCTTCATCATCAGATTTATCTGACTGCTCATGATCTGACTTTGCAGCAGTTTCTTCTTCAGATTTAGCTTCCTCTTCTTCCTCTTCTTGAAGGGGTTCCAGCTGCTTCTCACGGGTTCTTTGGAATTTATAATCTGTGGACGCCAGTGGGACGTGTTTAACACACAGCTTTGTATTAAGTTGTTGATTAGCTCCCCTGGTTCTTCGTTTATTCAGTCGAACCCTTCATAAACAAATAAATGAACGCTCAATAAAGATCTTTTGCACTACTCAAACCGTAAGAATATGCAGCAGAATCGTCGTAAGAACTCACCTAGTTTCAAGTTCATCATAAAAGACTCCATTATCTCGCATAACAAAGAAATACGTTTCTTCGTATCCTTTGGTGGCTTTTGTTTTGACGTTCCAATTATACTCTCTTGCCATTCTATATTCATATACTTCCTCATCTTGATATTCTACATTCTCTTCCTGATCCTTCTTCCGTTTCTGCAAGGTGTCATCTGTAGGTAGGAAGTATGCTACAAACTGCTCTCCACTTTCATCCATTACACCTCTGAATAAAAAAAATATTCCGTGATTAAGAAGTGCTTCTGAACATCATCATTTAACTAAACAGCTTAAACAGCAGTCTTCAACCGAGGCTCAGATATCTGTCCATTTGTATCTCATACAGGCAAAAATAACTGTTTGCAATAGTTAACGCAAGGAGCACCGACTTAACTTCTCTGAGCAGAGAAACCGAATTCTCAACACCCATTTCGAAATTTGTGAGTGCTACAACTTGCATAGTGAATCGCTACACAGTATAAACTTATCTATCGAATTCGCCTTTGTTCATCACAGCCAAACTAAAGTTTCTTCTCTACCATCTAAGGAGTTGCTTGCTATAAACTAGAATCCGGAGTTACACATACCTAATCATAGCTTGAGCCATCTCTTCAATCTGGGCGTTAACAGGTCGGTCCATGATAGTAACAGGTGCAGGATCTGAATCGAATATAACCTAAGAAAAAGTACAACAGTTAAGGACCATGAAAGTAATATTTTCTTTAAATTCGTATAATGAATTACCAACCTGAGCACAAGGATATTTCCAAAGTTGGAAGTCAGGAAAGACTGGTAGAATTTCTACAGGTTCAATACCAGGTTTAGAGAAATGAGACTCAATTGGTTTCACTGCGTCTTCGAAAGTCTTCTCAATGTTGCTTATCTAAAGGATTTAAAAAGACAAGAAATTAACATACTTCTCCCCAATTATTTACAAATAATTCATCATTTATTTCAACAACAAACCTGCGAATCTCTATCCATATAATGCATATCTTCTTTCAAACTCTTCTTAATTGAGTATCCAACTTTAGCCTCAACCTTATCAATAGTCTGGGGTTGAAATCGTGTCTGTTCCGTCGAAATATATTCAGTTCTTCTAAGCCAAGAAACGCTTTTGGCATGATGTCTACTTCGTTTTTTGTCCTTAACAGCAAAATTATCGTCCTCTAAAAGCCTTTCATCTTTAGGATCCAGGACAATGTTGGCGTTTCTTGGAGGGTCGTAAAAATTGGGTATAACAAGCTCCACATCCACTCCAAGGTCGATCTCCGTAAGAACGTCATACTTGTAGTGTTTCTCCAGAGAAGTGGTCGAATACTCCACGAACCGATTACTGCTGAACGGATAGGATATGAATTTAGGGTCAAATGGCAGGTCAGGAAGGGTGTTTCCGTACTTTACTCTGGTCACCAGCTCGGACCTAAAAATAAATACCAATTTTTAATTATACCATTTTATTCAGAAAAACAGCATTTTTCCAAGTATAATCTAAAACGTCTAATATAATAATTGATAAATTACCGTCTTTCGAGACCGCTACTTCCCCCACTGCCACTTCCCAAGGGTCTCGCGATACGTTTTTCCGTAGAATTTTGAATAGTCGGAACCGGAGCCGGTGGCATTTTTTACTGAACTATATTTAACCAAATTATAAATAAAAATCCGTTTCAAAAACCGTCAAAACAGCCTCTTTCTTTCAACTTTCAATCAAACTTATTCGTATATAAAAAAAACTATCAAAAAAGCCTATGTCCCCCTCCGTTTTTTGTCATCAATCTCAGCACATTTTATTTACTTTTTTACCAATAAAAAAAGAGGGAATAGGGATAAACGCTAAATATACAAAATTACTAGCCAAACCCAAAAAGTTTAGTTTTTGACTTCTTTTTATTTTTGAAATAATTTATTTTTGTTTCCAATTTCCATTCCAAGCGGAGAATAAAGCCGATGCTTTTTATAACTTGCGGGATTAAAATGTATGCTTACTCTATGAGTCTCATTTCTCCGTAATTCCATCTCACTTTTAATACTAATTACCGCAACTAACTTAACTCCCCGATAATTGGCCGCGGCGTATGTATGAAAAAAAATGATGTTTTTTAAAGCATGGTTGACATGGGAGGGATACCCCTGTTTAACATGTAAAGGATAGCGTGCGGCTTAATTAACGCGGGCGGCCTATTGTGGAGGAATCTCGTTAAGTGGCAGGAACGGTTACGACGAGGGGACCCTGTTGTGTTATTCATAGATCTTGGTATTAATCATTGTACTCCAAATCAAATCAATTAATCAATTGTTTATTTAATCCACAATCGTACAAATATGAAGCTAACAAGTTAACAAAGTCATATTGATACCAGAAAGGTATGGCTTTATGTGTAAAAAGAATAAAAATCGTAAATGAAACATCCACTCTTTTCATGGTTTATGAATGATTTGATTATAGGATAATGGGTTTGATTCCCTGTACAAGTTACAGGATCATTTATAATTTGTCCCAGACTCATTTGCTCTCAATTTGGCAGTTGTATAGATTGGATTACTGCACAAAATGCATACAAGTTAACTGATCTGTATATATAGATCCATGTCGTTTACTGATAACTTTTCATGCTTTTTATCCATGATCCCAGTCGGAATTAGACTTTAAACGTAGTCAGTATTGTTGCATAAGTCAGGATATCATTATATTATGCAACAAATAAATAAAAAATCAAGTCAAAGGGATGGTTAAGTTAGTTAAGAATCATTATTATGGAACCTTGGAAAAGAACAGCTTTAATTCTTTGTGCCTTTGGACTTTTTAAAGAGTTTCGTCCCAGTGAACCATTCTTGACGGAGTATCTTATCGACTATAAGCACATATCTCAGGATGATGTAAGCAAAGCTAATTAGAATTAGAGGATTTACTGAAGTTTTCGAGGGTTTCCCCTTTAAGCTTTACTAGGATGAAAGACTGACTCTGATTTCATGCATTAATTTTTCAGCTCGTCCACACTGCCTTTCCAATTTACACTTACACATATCTGGGCACATTAGCCGTAGTTTTTCTAGTCACCGACTTTCTCAGATACCGGTCAATAGTAATTGTCGAAAGTCTTGCATATGTCGCAACTTGGATCCTACTTCCATGGGGGAAAGGACTCACCGCTGTTATCGTATGATAATGCCAATATTTTACAATACATAGTATTTCCACTCGGTTTCATTTGATAAAAATGAATCATTCTTGTCCAAAAGTTTGTAGAAATCTGCTATGGAATCGCATGCTCCACAGAAGTGGCTTACTATACCTACATCTACGCTAAAGTTGACCGAGAACACTACCAAAAGGTCACATCGTATACTTACAGCGCCCTTTTTGCTGGCCGTTTTTTGGGTGGAGTTGTCGGCCAACTTTTGACATCTTTCAACCTAATGGATTACCATGAGCTTAATTACGTATCTCTCAGTTGTATCAGTATTGCATTCATATGCTCCTTATTCCTCCCTTCGGTAAACAAGTCTATTTACTTTCACCGGAAAGAAGATGCGAATGGTACCACCGTTGGCGTAAGTCATCACAGCAGCACTGCCCCTTTATCAGGAAGTTCGCCAGGATTCATAGAAAAGGTCAACCTCACCAGAGGTTACCTTTGGAATGATTTTAAAGAAGCTTTCTCCAATAGTCATGTCCTTAAATGGTCAGTCTGGTGGGCAGTAGCTACTGCGGGTCACTTACAAGTCATAAATTATGTCCAAGCTTTGTGGGGAATTATAACAAGCTCAACGGAGTCTGATCTCGATAGCCAACTTTATAATGGAGCTGTTGAAGCTATTCATACTCTGTTAAGTTAGTTAGACATTTAACTATAATATGGAAATATTTGTAACGGGTTTTAAAAACTTAACATGCATGTTTGTCATTCACTAGGTGCAATACTTGCGTTTGGAGTTGGCCACGTATCCGTACCGTGGTCAAAGTATGGTGAAGCATTTCTCTGCATAGTTTCTCTGGCCCAAGGGGCTCTACTTTATTTCATGTCTAGGACGAATAGTTTGTACGTGGCTTACGCTTGCTATATTTTATTTCGTATGCTCTATCAAGTCGTGATAACTATCGCAAGGTTCGTGAATATTCTATTTAAAAATATGGAATTGAAAACAATTCAAATTATATTTTGAATCATTTCTCGTTTTAGTGCTGAAGTTGCTAAAAGTATACGAGACGATAGTTATGGATTAATATTTGGAATCAATACATTCATAGCTCTGCTAATTCAAACTATCCTAACGCTCGTTGTGGCTGACGAAGTAGGACTTGCTTTGGGTGAGAGGGACCAGTTTTTTGTTTACGGGGGATATTATGGTGTCCTTGGGGGGATATTTATTATAATTGTAATAGTGTCATTTTTAAAGCCAAAGACTCTGCCACATTCTAACCAAGAAAGGGGAGAAACTAGAGAAACTAATGGAGAAATAAAGTCTTAAGGCAAAAAGCTGAGTGAAAACTCTTAATTTATTTTGAACCTCCAAACACATACAGAATACGGGAACATTTTCATATCCATCCTACTAAAAGGTTAACGCTAACTTTTCAGAGTTATATAACCTACCTACTTAGTCGTTTCAAAATAAAATGGAATGTTTGAAAGAGATGAGATTTCCAAATAAATATATTACTACTAATACCGCTCCAAATCGGATACGGTACTTCCTGTAAGGTAGTTAACCTTCCCCGCACACAACCGTCAACCGTACCTTACTACTGCTAGCTATTTAATTATAATTTTAAAAATTTGGTTTGTACTTCTTAACTTCGACCATCAACTGATGAATATTGACTAAGTCCTGTCTTCCCGTCAGACTTGGGTAGTGGTCACTTAATATCTTTTGAAATCTATGGTAGTACTGAACTAAAAGCGTTAAAGCTTGCTGAAGCACTCCAGCTCCAGTTCTGAAGCTAGGAAACGATGACATCACTTCTCGGTTAACAGTATCAATAGATTGCCTCCAGGATGCACCAAAACTAGCAATAATAGAAGATACCCGATCTGAAAAATAGAAGTGTAAGATTTTTAGGAAACCTTTTAAAAATACAGCACTTCCAATCCCAATTTCTACTTACTTTCTTCTCTTGGAAGTGAATCTTGTTGATTTTTCTGAATGGCATTTTCAATTTCTTTAACTAACTGCATTAAACCCCCGAAATGAGGCGAGAGGATCTCTTCACCATATTCAGCAGTTTTCTTAGACAACGCAGTTCTAAATCTGTCGCTTTCTTTGGGTTCTTGGCCCTTTTCCTGGAACATAGAATATATGCCATAAATATTTTCAACAGAACAAACGAACAAATTATATGCAAGGTTGAATGAAATGACGACTACCACTCTTCACTTACCAAATGAACGGAGAGGGACAGGTCGTAATTATTTATAAGAAATACTAATTGCTTAGACCTTTCCTGAAAGGCACTAGCCATTCGAATCAAATTAGGATCCATTTCTTCAGCAAGCCACAAAAGACACTTACGCACTCGTTCTTGTGGGAAACCAGAATCAATTACAGCCAAACCGCTGCTTAACTCAGAGTATCGACGCGTGATCTGTAAAAAACATTTTGAGAATTCGAACCACAATTTCAATCAAAGCTCAAGTACACACACAGAGTGATATAGAGTTTGCTTTACATAATGCGGCATAACATCAGTAGGCAGCGTCTCACAGCCTTTCAAAGAATAAGCGTTGGCGCTTAAGGCTCTATCAAACGCCGGCCAAATGTAGTCTAAGGCGGCACTGAAAAAATGATCCAAAGCTGGAACAGCCCGTTTATGTGTAACCATCTGAAGCCTCAATATAATATGAGCACAGAGCAGTAATCCTATTCCATCCCAACTTGAAGCCGTACCGTCCTCAACAACGCTCTAAAATATATAACAATCATTTAAATAAATCTATACTCCCTTTAAAAACACTGAAGCGTTTTCTGAACAACTTACCAAAGTTTGCCCAAGAGTTTTCCCCATGACTTGATGAAAAAGATCCATCAGAACGGTACCTTTGGCCAGGAAGAATTCCCCTAAAAATAAGTACTCTCGACAAGCATTTTCAACCAGGGTAAAAACTAGAGATCTGAAAATCGCTTCATATGGCAATGGAGGTCCATTCCATGCATGCGGGACTAGGGCTGGAGCTTCCAAATCATTTAGTAAATCTGCCCTATTTCCCAATGAGAACAATGGATTTTTTCCCTTAACCTCTTCAGCAGCCGCAAGAACATGTTCTTTTGATGCAGTTTCACTAGTTTGTTTCTTAGCCAGTCGGGATGCATAAGTTTTAAAATATGAATAATATACTTTGCTCATCGTATCAATATACTCGTCCTTCACTTCTTTAGATACCATACGTTCATTTGTTTGTAGGAATTCGAAGAAAAATCTACAAAACCAAAAACCACACATTTATAATGCCTTTAAATGAAGAGTTTTTTCGACCCCCAGACTTTCAAACTTACTTATGTTTCAAAAGCCCATTTTGCGGTATTTGATAATTTGTTACAGGCTTTCTAAACTTGTAGATTTGGCTGAGTAAGTACTCCCTGACTTTGGCCGTCGCTCTGACCGTCAGCTTTTCTATGACATCCGCCACATCTTTCGCCGCCTTGGTATCCCTCACAGAATTGACAAACTGAGCCTTCTGTCCAAGTATTTTTAACTGCTCGATGAAAATAGGTTCTGTAGCCGGTGTATCTAATATTGTCCTACAACAATTTAAAAAACCTTTACCAAACTTCCACTATTTTTAGCCATAATACTTTTTAGTAGCTATAATGCCACCATAATCTATCCATCCTACCTAATTAAAGTCTCGGAAACTACCATATCATCCACAAAAGAGGACAACTCCCCTCGAACCGCTTGACGATTACATAACTGAACGCTCATACTTATCGACTGCTTTTGCAGCGTTTCAATTTCATTGCTGAGCGAGCCTAACTCGGACTGAAAGCCTAAGAGCATCCGTTCCATGGACTCTAGGATCTTATCACAGTCGTCAATCTGATTATGGAGGTTAGCAATGTTGACACTTTCACTGATGTAGTCCTTAATCGCTTCATTTTCTGCCTAGAAGTAAATTACAAATTATTAAAAGTAAATAAAGGTATTTTAAAATTAATTACAATTGCTTTTTTAATAAACCTTACTTGTCTCAATTCCTTTTCGATGTTTTTGGAATACTCTCTCAAATCCCCTTGAGACTGGAGGGCCTCTCGAACCAAATGCTCTATTTCTGGGCTAACTTCCTCTAACAAACTTGCAGCGTCCATTTCCATCCAAAACGCTGATTAAAAAAAATTTAAAGCGTTTTAAAATTTAAGTCAAACTAAAAGTTATTTTTTACTAAAAAAACCTTGCTCACGTCAACAGAAAGTTTAACTACCGCTGAACCTTTTTTGTTCTTTAGGGGTAAAAGGATTTAAACCTACGTTTTTCTCGATAACTCACTTATCGAAAAAAACCTACTGGATAAGGAAGGATAAACCCGTTTCGTCGCATGTATTATTGTTCATTCAATCTAAAACCATAAGCTGGGTCACCAGCTTACATCCATGTCTAACCTATGACCTTATTTGCGACCGTTCAATTTATAAATAGCCTCTAGCACTGTATCGCGTTTGCGTTGATTGTTGCTAGTTTGTTTACAAAATAAAGCTTGATTTCCTATATTTTTTAAGGCCTGTAAAGAGTAAATTCATTAATTTTTATTAGACCGGTAGATTATTAATAGGAAAGTATGTTTTTAAAATTCAATGTGAAATTAACCAAAATTAGCACTTAAGGTAGACGATACAAAAGCGTATGAGACTATGGTAGGTTTAAGATTTTTTTAATCATCATATTCCTCTATTAAAAAATCTTCCTCTTGGTCATCACAAGCTGGAACCAGAACGTGTTCGTTAAGGTCTGCACGGCCACTTGAGACTGTTGCTGTAGCAGAAGGAGATTCCGGTTGTGAATCAGACACTGGATGTTCGCTTTCGGATTCTTCTTCAAATGCATCACCTTCTTGTAGAGTATCCTGATGGAATCTGCAAATAAACATGGTTTTTTTTATTACATTACGAATCATTTTAAGGCAAGCTGAGCAACACAACGAACAACCTCAATTTTTATACCTTTGCCTGTTTTGCTTAAACTGTCCGATTTCGTTGATGAAATTAGTTTGATCTATCACCATAAAGGAACTTTATAAGGAACACTTTTTATAATTAAGGTTTTACATGAAATCTGTGGGTTGTGTTGTACTTAAACACCGCAAAGTGGACCAGCATAACATACCTGGGGACCACAATCGAGGATTGCGCCTTGCCATAATGCTGTAGTACGGGAGATGCTCGTAAAAGAAACTTTGCAGAAGAGCACAACCGTCCTGCTTAAACAGGTTTCTCACCGACTCATGGCTAGAGCAAGGATTGTAAGTTAGTTAGAAGTTATAATAAAGGAATTCACACGAACGTAGTATTTATCAAACCTAGAATTGATTCGTGACCGTGCGTCTCCAAACATTGGCTTTACCAAGGGTCTCCAGGCGCTTGGTGGTTTGTGGACGTTTGAATACATTAATCCTCTTGAACTTATTAAAAGCGCAACTTCCTCCTTGGCCTCTCGTTGCTGATGAAAAAACATTAGTCATTTCTAATTTGTCTAGTCTAACGAATTTTCAGAAGAACAAAAGGCTACTTACTTTGTAAGTTTTTGGCCCAGATCCACTATCATCAAACTTCCATCGAGACAAAATAAATTCTGAGTCTGCAAGATAACGTGAAGCTTCTACAATGTCATCGATAGACCCAAAGAACTTCAAATAGTTTTGTTGTAGAAAGCTCAAAAAGGTATCTCCCGTAACTTCTATCTTATTTACTAAATCTTCTGGATTGTCCTGCAGGGATAGGGCACGCATGTATGGAGAGGATTCAACAGGATTATTTTCATTAAAAGTCCTGTCAGTACTGGAACTTTCTTCTCCTAAAATTTGACAAAAGCAAAAAGTCAGGTTACGTTTGAAAAACTCTACGAATTCACTAGGACAAATAAATCTAGCTTACGTTTAGCGTTGAGAACTTTTCCAAGTGCTCGAAAAAGAAAGAGGGTCTCGTCTCTATTTGTCACATCATGTTTTTCTTTTTTACCTTTAACTCTGGCTGGCTTTTTTGTTGTTGGAACCTTAAACGTAAAGCCACCCGGTTCTGAAGAAAACAGAACAATATTATACTAGAGTTATGGTTATTATAAAAATATGGATAATTTCTCATTTATTTACACTTTTGACTTAAACTTACGTGTTATTTTAAGAGTTTTGAACTGTAAGGTATTAATAGCGCATCGGATATCACCCCCACTAGCGTTTGCAATTTCTTCTACAGTAGACTTGTCAATTGAAACCCCTTCTTTTGAACACACATTGAGTAGAAACTTTAACATGTATGATGTGGCCACACTATTGAAACTGCAAACCACAATCAAACATTATTAATGAGTTAATAAATTCTAAGTTTATCCAGTCCATCGACAACTAACCTTATATTCGCAACGTTCAAGTCCTGCATGACGTTCTTTGGAAAGAGTTTATAAACATTAGAATCACTAGACGAACTATCCGGGATAATAAAGACAACTGGACAACTACCAATATCTACAAAGGAGCTAGAGAAAAATAATAATATTATAGTATCCACCATACATCATCCTCCTTTCAAGCATCCATTTTAAAAATATGTACCGAATAATTTGATGAAAGAGAGTAGTATCTCGATAAAACGTGTTTGGAAAGTCTTCTACGACAATAATCCGTTTTCGCAACGAAGTCCGCCCCTTTATCGGCAGCGAAGAGTATTGTGACGCACGAAATAAAAAGTTGGTGAAAGTATCAATTTGATTCTTCTGTTGGACTTCTTCCGGCTCATACTTGGCTGGACAAAAAAAAATTTCTTTAAAAAAACATTGAAACAAATATTTGAAACTTATGACCGAACTAATTTACCAAGTCTGTCAAACTGATTCTCCGTAAGGGACATTGGATTGATCCACTCCTTGACCTCAACGCCAAGCTCTTTCGCAACAACGAATACCGTAGCCGTTTTTCCACTTCCACAAGGTCCCGTTAAAACACAGACCTTGCTCTGCAATTAGTAAAGTTCAATGAATTACCCACACAGCAGCTTGACCTTGTGTTGGGTTCACTTACCGCAGGTTGATAAGACCGTTCAAGGCCCAACGCCCCTTTCAGCCAAGACTGGACCTCTTCAACCTTCTTCTTGTGGACGAACAATTCATCAACCTTACCAGGGTAGCTTCGATCGACCCACGAAGTCCCTTCAAACTCTATACTTTTAGCCAACTTTGCTTCATTATTCGTCTTCATATTTGATTTGACCGCAGCGTGCAGTCGCTTCAACTGATTCATCGACCCTTTAGTATTACTGCAAGCTGACTTCATTTTGTCTACCACTTTAGGGGACGATCCAAGGACACGGAGGGGCGACTGGTTTTTTGGAGACAGCAGACTTTGTCGACCTTTGCTTCTTGTAGATACTTTATTCGACGGGGATAAATAACCGGCCCTCCCACCACTTGAAGTTATCAACGCCCAGTGGGACTTATCTAGTTTGTCATTATTACTCCGTAAAGTTGACTTTTTACTAGCGTTAGAATTAGGACGCGGTGAGTTCATCGGGTGCTGAAAATAAATAAATAGAAAATACACAAAAATTCCAAAATCAAAGATAATCACTTTTAAAAATCAAAATAATCTCTAAAACCCAAAAACATCAAGAATATAAAATTGCCAACTTGAGTACAGCTTACAGCAGCTTAAAGTCTTCGAAATTATAAGCGACAATTAGGTATATTTAAGCAGAGAGCATCTGTACTGTGATCCATAAAGAAATGTCTTGAATAAAACGCTTATCTGTAAAAATTAACCAAAGCCAGTAAAGAGGGTTATCTTCGACCACCGCCGGATAAGCAAATAACGGAATAGCAATGCAGGAGCAGGATAGCTAGGTAAGGTTCAGTAGGAATGACCGTGAAAGAAATTGACTAAAATGTTCTTATTACCGAGTTCCTGGGTTTCTTTCGGCTGATGGATAAAACGCTTATCTATAAAAAAAAAAAACTGAGGCCAGTAAAGAGGGTTATCTTCGACCACCTCTGGATAAGCAAATAACGGGATAATAGTGCAGAAATGACCGTGACCGTGACCTTAAAAATGAGTTTTACTGTTTTGTTTATTATTTTACCGCATGAAAAAATAAACACCTACCGCTAAAAATCTTAGCGTAAATCCAGTTCCAGGGGTATCCAGATTCCAAATTCCAAATTTCAACCTCTTATCCATTTCCAATTTCAATTCCAATTTCATGAAGCCAGAAACTCGATAAGCACATTTTAGTTGATTTCTTACGTTCTTATCGAGAATATTATAAAATTGGATTAGAAATCAGCATTTACAACAAATGTACTCGATAAGCCTTGCTGTATGAATTGTTTAATTATTGTTCCATTTCCATGCAAAATAATAATGAAACAAAGTCAGCGTGTTCAAGCCACAGCATTTTATTTTGCATGTAAATAAATGGTGTGTAATGCAATTTGACAAACGCTATATATTTTACATTATGTCAATTTTGGACATGTTGAATTCTTTATTCATATTTGATAAAGTTTTAGTACGAATTTACAGTAATTGTACATGTTTACATAATCCATTACTTCAAATGGAACTTCAAGCCAATACTTTGCATCAAAAAGCAGTAAATATCTGTCCTTTCTTCAATCTAAAAATTTAAAGAAACGGTAATAATATTGTCGCAACTCGCAAAAAGCTTCATTAAAAGGAATGAAGTAATAATTATATTACCAATTGTGCAATAGTTCTTTGGCTTTCTGCATCAGATTCATTGTCAACTCGAAGCATGAATGGTTTAATCTAGGGGAAATGGTTTATTTTACGTTTTTTAATGGATTATTTATATTTTAAAAGAAAGCCAAATGCAGAATATGTAAGGACGCATGGTTTAATTATTCGAAATGCAACACCATTTACTGTTTAAGTTCACAGTAATTTTTGCCCATACCTGTACACGATACGGCTGCAGCTCTTGCTGCAGAGTTGCGATATATTTGCAAGAATGAAGAGCGACAATTCTATCATCGTTTTTGAAAGCTAGGGCAAGAACGGCCGGATATTGGGACTTTTGATCCTCTGGGACCTTAATATTATGCAGTGGAGATAACTGCAGTAGACGTGCAAAGTCTTTTTCATCCTCGGGATCTCCGTAATCGGATATCCACATCCTGCCATATCCAAATTTATCAAACCGGAGCAAGTCTAGAATTCTTAAAGTAAAGATGCATACTTGAAAGTAGTTTCATGATAAATATACCCAGTTGTACCCACTTGCGGTTGGATGGAATTATAGAAATTTAGGTAGCTCTGTTTCATACCCGTCATGAATCACAGCACCACTAAACAATTCTGGACGCTGATTAACACAAGCAGCGACCAACATCCCACCGTTTGACCTCCCTTCCACTACTAGTTTCTGTGGACAAGTGTACTTGGAATTTATAAGGTGTTCTGCAGCAGATATGAAGTCATTTACAGAGTTTTGTTTCTTTGAAAGTCTTCCGGAGTTGTACCACGGCTTGCCATACTCGCTGTAATCATTTGTTTTAATTATAATTGGATACAAATGTGTTTCTAGTACAAAATCATGGGTGATTAAATCTTTTACATCGTTTACCCATACCCTCCACCTCGAACACCAGCTATTGCAACGACGCCCTTAAAATGCTGAATGAAAACTATCCTTGAGACGGAAAAACTGGGTAAAACGTAGGTACCGAACCCTCCATATCCATACAATAGGCATGGATTATCTCCACGAAGTTTCAAACTCTAATGTTAAACATTAAAAAACATGTAATTTTAAAGCTTTTCAAAGTCTGCTGGGGCGAACATTACATAGCGGACTTGAGTTACCTTTTTATGAATTATGAACATTGGGATTTTAGTCCCGTCATGACTATTGTAGAGAATCTGCTTTGCTACAAATTTCGAACTTTTATATTCTGGTAATTTAGCAGCTTTGAAAACTCGCATTCTTAGAGGTTTGGAAGCGCAAAGCAAACATATCGATCGGCAGCAGTCTGATCCGGATTTGAACAGATTAACCCTGTAGATCATATCTGGAACTAGAAACGAAGTAAAGCTGAAGAAATATTCGGAACTTGATCGCTGACCAAAGTGGTCCGAAATCGTTCCCATTCCCAAGAGAAACGTGTAGAGTAACACGCCATCGGCCATTCTACGAAGTTGTAGAGAATGCTTCACATCTCTTATGTAGCAGACCATCAGATATTCTCTGAGTGTAGAATGTAATGATCTCATTTTTAGAGTGTCATATACTTAGCTTTTTTTTTATTTATAAAAGTTGTTCAAGCCTTGAAAGTTTACTCATTAACGCTGTCAACCCAGTCCAAAATATTTCGGGGATGCTCTCCAATAACAGTTTTCCAATACAAATCATTTCCAGGACAGTCTAAACTCAATGTAATTACTTTGTAGTTTGGGGCTTCAAGATTTGTTCGGAAATATGCACAGATTCCATCATTTGTTATGTACTAAACATGCATCATTTAGTAGCCTTATTCATTAGCTCTTATTTCGTACACCTATCGTATTTACAGTTTTAAACTACTTAATTATTAACTGACCTCCAATTCTGCACCCACCTCAGAAGTCAGAGGGTATAGCTCAATATCAATACCAAAGTTTTCCTCAATTGCTTCCAAGATATCTCCAAAAAACAAGAGTTTATCATTATTTTCTTGTTGAACGTTGAGCAGCATGTACTTTCCACAGTCAGAAATTTGAGCTTGCCTGTATACACGTTTAATGCGTATGCTTATCAATTAAACGGCTGTATGAAAACCTAAAATAACTCATTGCATGGATTCGTTTCATTAATTAAACCGTACAACATCCAATGAGGATGATCTTCAAATCCTAATACAATCATGTCTTGAAATTGATCAGTTCCAAGCGCATGGTAACAAATTGCATGGTGTTCTTCAGTAGACTTTCCCCCCGGCATTGGTGGAACATAGGTCTGCATATTTTTCAATTATTTATATCTTTGCCGATTGAATAACATTAGTTAGGATTTTTTATTAATTAGATATGTATGGATGGACCCACTGAATAGAGAATTCCCTTGGTATTCTCAAGCCAGCAAATATCAGAGTTCTTCACTCCGTGCAATACGTCCGGAAAGTCTTCTTCCGTTTCAGCGCTTTTGAATCGAACGGTCAAAGAGTCGCTTCGGTTTACGGAGATTCCATACGCTAGGATTTCGCCTTTTCTTGAGAAGCTAAAAATTACTATTTGTTTAAGTCCAGGGACATCCGGGCTATCTACAGGGTGAGGGTCCACGAACATTCTTGGTAGACCTGTGAACGTGTCTTGCACGTAAAGACAACTACGATTTCAAAACTTATTTTAATCTTGCTATAGAATATGCTTTCTTTACTTGAACTTAGAAAACTCACTCTTGGTCATGAATGTGTCCAGGAGAGTTCATGAAAAAGTAGTACTTGTTTCCCTGTTTGCACGCATTAGAGTATTTGTCATGATTGCTTAGTTTCTCGAGCCTACTTTTGATATCATCTCGGCTAAAACAGTGCTTGGAGTACTTGGAGAAACATTCATTTTCCTCCCGAATGAAATTTTCCGTCTCTACAGAAGTCTGGTGTTCCAACCAGCGATAAGGATCGCTTATCTTATAATTGGAATGACAAAAGGGCACTTTTTACATAAAAATTAAAGCTGAAGCAAAACCAATGACCTATAATCCGCATTACACTTATTATTAAGTGAACTTTCATTCAACCTGATAATCATGCCGCACTTCGTAGCTGTATTCATCTCTGGCAACTACAGGGTACTTGAAATCTGTATCTGTTAAACCTATTTTGTCATCCATATTGGACAATGTACATGAATCGTCTAACCGAAACTTGCAGATAACTTAAGATTTTTTTAAAGCTAACGTTTTATCATTTGAAGATTCTCTGCCAAGAGGTGGCTTGGCAACATTTATTGGTTCTATCTTAATATCGTGTCAGCATGAGTTGACCAAACCATAAGGATCAAGTATAAGTTATGCAGGCATCAATTTTGGGTATCTTTAATCACACAACACCAGACTCATGCTTTACAATTTTAAAATCTGTTTAGATTTACACACACTACATTACACAGTTTTGCCACAATATATAAAATACAAATAGACCGAATCATCGCAAGGTTAAGATGACTGAAATTTTACTCCAAGGGTTTGCACAAGGAACGATAAAATGTCTGTATGTTCTTCAATCTATGAAACAAAGCATGTCCTGTAATTCTTAACACTCATTCTCATTAATACAATGGATGTATGAAGTGAATAAGCTTACGATTTTAGCTGTAGGTTTTCCAGCACCATGTCCAGCTTTAGTTTCAACTCGAATCAACAATGGATTTTCCTGGATATCAGATGAAAGACAGTTTAATTGATATAACTTTCAACAGTCATAGTAATAGTGAAGCTACCATAAGTATTTTACACATGAATTACCTGACGAGGGCTATTTCCTACAACACGCTGTAATTCGGAAATAAACTTGTAGGAATGGAGTGGAACGACTCTATCATCATGGTCGGCAGTTAGTAAAAGCAGGGCTGGATACTGCACCTTCTCATCTTCAGGAACTTTGATATTATGAATTGGAGAGAACTTTATCAAATTATCGAAGTGTGCTTTATCATCTGAACATCCATAATCAGAGCACCAAGCGTATCCAATTGTAAATTTATGAAACCGCAACATATCCATAACGCTGTTAAAATAAAACGATCAAAGTCAAGAGTTTCACACTACGACCCAGAGTAAGGGACATCATAATGTAATACAACATACCCAACTTGAGCAATAGCCGCTCCAAAGAGGTCTGGTCTTTGATTGATGCAAGCTCCCACAAGCAATCCACCGTTGGAAGCTCCTTGAATAACTAATGTCTTGGAACTGGCGTACTTATTCTCAATGAGGTATTCCGCAGCTGATTGAAAATCGTCGAATCCATTCTGCTTATTGAGAAGGCGCCCACCATTGTGCCATTTTTCTCCGTATTCCCTAAAATATATCACAATCATCAGTTAGGAAATTAGTTTAATTTCCCCAAACCACATTATCTCCCGATCTTGTAGATGCCTTAACTTTTATACAACTTACCCTCCACCCCTTATATTGGGAATGGCAACTATCCCATCCAAATGCTGCATAAAGACCAGCCGAGTAACAGAGAAAGTTGGCTGCACACTATTTAAAAATATTAGATTTATCAAACATATAGTCGAAGTTAAGATGGTGCGTTTGCCCCTCTTTATTGATGAAACTGGCAATAAATACTTTCGACTTACGAAATATTGAAACCCCCGTATCCATACAAAAGACAAGCATTTGTGCCATCAAGAATCGTGTCCTGAAAGCATACAAATTAGAATATAGTTTTTATCATCACCTCTTTTTCAAATATCATCACACAATTTACAAATAAAAACGAATACCTTTTTATGTACGATGAACATAGGTATTTTTGTACCATCCTTACTTTCATAGAAAACCTGAGAAGTTGTAAACTTAGATGCATCAAACCCTTCCAGTTTCACTTCACGAACCACCTGTCACAATAAAGAGACAAAAAAAGTAAACCCCAAATGCTTAGGCCCTCATTACCACATAACTAAAACTGCAGACAGACGGTAGGAAACCAAACCTTTGCTTCCAGCGGAGTTTTCGTGAAGTCAACGTGGAAAATCCTACCAGGGCTGAGGAAAGAAGCGAATTGGAAGAAGAATTCGGAATGTTTCTTTTTACCCGAATATCCAGTTATGGTTCCAACATCGATGGGAAAGTTTTGAATGAAAATTCCGTCGGTAAGATTTCTAAGTTCTAATGTGTTCTTGACATCTTGAATGTAACACACGACAAGCTTGTTACTACAAATAAAAAAATGGAACGTGATTACTTCCGGTTTGTTGTTAAAAGGGTAAAAGTAAGGAAACTTAATCTTACTTGTCGATACAGGCGGCCCAGTCTAACACATCTTTAGGATGCTCCGGCACTAAGGTCGTCCATGCATCATCAGTTACGGGCTTATCAACATCGATAGTAGCAATATGGTAGTTTGGAGCTCCTTTACTAGTTCGAAAATGGAGCTTTGAACCTTCATTAGTGATATACTACAATTGAAATGTTAATAAAATAAAATAATTATTCCAAGTCTACTGAAATTAAATATATAACAAAACAAACATAATTTGATGATTTACATCGTAATCAGCTTCAAACTTGGTGACAAGGGGGATCAATGTCAGCTTTTCTTTAATGCTGCCGTTTTTCATAGCCTCTGATAGATCTGCATAAAACACTAAATTGTCCCTACAGTCCTGCTGGGGGCAAACGATTAGATACTTCCCACAGTGACTTACTTCGGCCCCAATACGCCACTTTGGGTGATCAGGAAACTCAACAACTAAAACATCCTATAACAAAATATAAAAGTTTCAACGTAAAACAATAAGAAATATATTGAAATTCAAACATTACTTTAACAGAACAAGTAGTACCTCTGCTTGCTTTGTTCCTAGACGATGATAATAAAGTTTCTGGTTTTCATTAGAAGTTGTCTCTGAACCGTCAGTTTTTCCTTCTTGCTCTGTATAACGCTGAAATATAACGATGGGCGGTTATCGTAATAGTTCAAAAAAGAAAAAAGAAAAAAATATATTACCCCATAAAAGACTCCTTTACTGTCAGGATCCCAAGAAATTCCACTAAACTTTACTTTGTGCAAAACTTCAGGGTATTCTTCCCGTGTTGATATATTTTTGAAATGAATCGTCAGCCAATCACTTCCACTCTGACTCAATCCATAAGCGAAAATCTCCCCGTCTTCAGAAAACCGATAAGTAGAAATAGCTACTGTTCCATCTTCAGAGAGCGAGTTAGGATCAAGAAACACTTCACCTTCTTCGTCCAAAGAATTTTGCATGTACAGCACACTGATAAAAAAATTGGATTAAAGAACTGTTACAACAATGAAATAGAGACGTTAGCATAGCACTTATATGTACCTCTGATTCTGCAGTCCAGCATTCTTGAAATAAAAATATCGACTTCCTCTTTTAAACGGAGTAGAGTATTTGGGGTAGTTCCAAAGTTTAGTAAGGCGTTGACGAATATCTTCTCTAGATTCACACTTTTCAAGAAAGGGAACGGTTACAATGTTTTGAGCTTCAACAAATTTATTCACTTCTTCAGCATCTGGATCTTCCAGCCAACGATAAGGGTCACTTATCTTTTTGCCGTGGTATTCGTCAACCACACTTTCATCCCGCCGAATCTCCGGATAGTCAAACTTCCCAAAAGGCATTCTCCCCGACGAAATGTTAGTTCTCGGAATACCGGAATAAAATTTTTGAGTTGAAGTTAAATTGACGCAAGGAGTTTGTCTACGAAGACAGCGGGTGCCTTGGTGGGGATAGTTTGTATTACAAGCTGATACCTATTTAAACAATAATAACAATGTAGCTCAACTCAAACTAAGTACATCAATAATTTATTTGTACTTGAACAGAAGGACCATGTTCCATACAGGTTAAAATATATTCTTCCACCTATCTTTGTGCGTAGCTAGATCAACTACAACTAACTAAGAGACTACGACAAATCAAACTCCTAAGCAAGTAAGCCTATGCCCTATGCTTGAGTTCAATTTAATTTATTTGCATTTTTTTGACAATTTTTAATATAATAAGTACACGTTTCTGCTCACAGTTACGTTTCTCTATTTTAGAACATATACAATAGTACAAGAAAATAAGCTAAAATATTTACACGGGATTCATTCAGGATACCTCATACAACAAAATACAACCCATACAACTTTTACAAGATAAAAACTTTTTTAACGAATTACCAAAACTTCAACTGAATCTGATAAAAATAAAGAACAAGACAGGTGACAGAAATAGAAGTAGCATAAGCCCACAGGTAACACAATGCCATGTAATCAGGAACATAAATGGTGTCCACTAAGCAGTTTATCAATCCAGTCAACAAATTTCCAAGTAGAAAAGCCCCGAGTCCATTGTAACAAATTGCATCCAAAGTTGCCGGAGATTTGGCTAAATCTGGCATCCAGATTAAATTACTTTCACTCTCTTCTTCTTTTGTTTGCTTGTTCAGTTCTTCTTGATCTTCTTCGGCAAGTTTCTCACCAATTGACTTCAACTCTTCTTCAATGTGCTGGATCAAGGCGGAGACTTCACCAGAGATTGATGCTTTCCCTGATTGCTCGAATTCCTTCAGTTTCGCCTCCAGCATGGACAGCTTCTTCTCAACTTGAACTTCTTTTACAGTTGTACCGTAGCATTTCTTCTTTTTAACTTGTTCGTTCATTTTTTTAATCTTCGTTTCCTCTCTTTCCATCAACATTTTGAGCTCATGAGTAATCATCGGTCCGTGAAGAAGACCCAGGTACTGTCCACAAACCTGTATTATACCGATGAAATTCAACGCCCACAGAACAGTATAATTTGTAGCTAAAACCCAAAGAATGTAACTTAAGTTTGCTGTTCGACGACAACTGGCAAATCCAAGATAATCTGAGAGGAAAAAGCTAATCCACAAGAGTAAAACATGAACTCCGGATTGAAAGCCATATGTAATCCAGTCTTTTATAGTGTTCTTCCTAACGCTGTAGATGACTTTGCCCACAAAAACGCTTGCCAGATATATTGAAAAATATCCCCACACAGAAAATAAGCCTTCTCTGTTGGAGTTAATAAGGCCATTTCTGGGAATGGAAGGGTTCAGGATGTAATCTTCCCCAAGGCCGGTTTTAACCAGGGAGACTTCATAAAGAATGGCAATGACTGATGACAGTTTTAGGGCATTGGCAGGTTCCAACACGGAAAAGACTACTGCACTCAGAAGTTTGACGGCTGCAAGTGTGAAGAAAAAATTCCAGTGGACTCCATACTCCTCGACAACTTCATGGTATTGTATCCCTAATAGACAGAGACAGTAGCAAAAGGGGGATTACTCTTGTAAGAATTTTTACCGTAATAAACTAATAGAGTAAATGCTCAATGGATAATGCACGACGATGTACCTTTGACAGAAAGTAGACGAACAAATCCAAGGACAAACAGAGGGATAGAAGACTTCCAGGATTTCCGTAAATTAGATCTCCTGTCCTTTGCCTCCGGTGCTACGATCCCATTGGAGAATATAAAGCAGCCTGTTCCAATATCCATCAAACTGTAGCCATATTTTTTTGTTTTAGCAAATCTGCGAGGAAATATTCTGAAGTCGACTGCAAGAATGGCCAGAATAGTTACATAGGTGACTATAGCTCTGTAATTTGTGATGAAAGGATATTTGACTTTCATAGCAGCCTTTTTTACTCTTCTTTTCTCTTCATTCAATTTGGATTTGCTGACCACATGCGATTCAATGGGCTCAGATGAAAAGGGTTTGTCCTTAATTTTATTCCAAAAGGCTTGGAAACCTTCCCACTTGGGCTCCGTTATAGAATAATTGACAACCATGAAACCCAAGCAGGAGCAAAAGATTGCCGTCCACACGAAATCATTCCACCCGGATGATCCTGCACTATCGTCTCCTCCGGCTAGGACGGTGATAATCCAAAGTGGCAAGATTATGACAACAGGATACTCAACAATTGAACGGATATACATGTAGAAATCGATATCCTTTGTTGCATGATTGGTAAACGACGGTGGAACTGCCCATGGAAGAATTAGAGAAGAAAGTAGAGGTGTCATTGAGATTGACAGGAGAGTTTTAAGGATTTCCACGACCGTCGTGCCGTCAGATGACACAAATTCGACATGAGCATCATGGTAGGATGCAAAAACCGGCTTTTGCATCGCGTTTTCTGAAAATGATTTCCGTAAGATGAAGAATCTTGTTTGAAAGTTTACTCTCTCATTTCTGCTCCTACGCCCAACGCACCCGGAATTTTATTACACTTTCACCTCTACACTTTCTTAAATTCAAGTTATTTTTAAAACCGGAGCACTATCCTTCACAAGTAATGCCTGTTATTCCACATCCACGTACGTAGTTGACTACGGAAATCTACACAGTATAGTAAAATATATTGCTGCTCAAATTCGGTGTGAACTTTCACATTTTTGACAGCATAACCTCTGCTATTTCTAATTTATGATTTATACGACCTTCTTTCTTTATGAATATGAGACCGTGGGTCCCTCCTAAACTGCATTGTTCGGCTACACTAACACTGCTACTGCTAAGCGGATTAATTAATACTTTTAAAAATATAGACTTTTGGTTATTCCTCATAAGTAATACTCAAAACAATTACAAAACTTACCACAGAAATACGTCGAATACTTGAATGATAGTGGTGCTGTTGCTGTTGCGGAAAAAATACTTCCGGCTTCTTCACAAAGTGTTTCAAATCAACGTGAAATCTAATCAATCTAAGATTTTGGCACAAATAGGGCAGCATAAATTCTGAAAATGAAAGAAACCTGAAATTTATTCGACTTAAAAGACGCAGAGTTCAGCAAACTTTCAAATAAAACTGCTAACTCCTCCGGAATAATTCCCCCTGCTCTAGTTTAATTCCCCCTCCCTTCCCATGTTAAAAGTCCTCTTATCTTGTCCATGTTAATAGAATTTCTCATTTTTCCTTCATTAAGTAATAAAGCCCCAGGGGAATTAAAACGACAAATACGGTACTAGTACTACGAGTCAAGAAAATTGCATTAAAAAAATATATAACCCCACAGACAGTCATAAAAACGACCCTTTATTTAGGTTTTATTTAGGTCGATTATTTATTCTGCTTTTAAAAATAAAAAATCCCAACGAGTTCTATAATGAAAAATAGCGTTAGTCATAACACGAACATTAGTTTCACTAATTAAAATGGTTAATTTTTTAAAAGCAATTTTTTTACGATTTATTAATTCGAATTTCGAATGACAGGAAATGAAGAGCAGGATTGGAAATCGGAATTATGAAACTGTCCCCAGCCTCCCATTCCCATAAAACACAAATTAAATCCAAAATGGATACAAAGAGAGATAATAAAATTCAATTTCGAAACTTTATCAACTTTAGAAATGTAAAAATAGCTTTACCTGATTGAAGTTTCAGTTCTGACTAAACTTCCAAACTTCCAGAACCCTGACACTGACACTTGAAAAAGAGAAACAGGCAATTGGCGTCCGAAAATAAATTGCAAATCCAACAAAAAATGAACTCCAAATTTAGCGTCCAAAAATTGAACGAAAGGCAATGACCTCTAAAATCCACCAAAAAATGAACTATAGCGTCCAAAAGGTGATGGATGATGACCTCTACTCGGATCTGGTGAAATATATTATGAAACTGCAGAAAATAATTGCCAATCTTTTCTTTTCCCAAATTATTAAACGGATGAATTGAGCAACTATGAGGACTGTTGTGTAGAGAGAGAGAGACAGTAGTGACAAACCGTTTAAACGGTTTTATTTATATGTTTGTGCATTCTGCTCTACCTATGCCCTACTAAAACGATAATTAAACCTCAGTTAGCGAAACAGTTACGAATTCCTTTCATAGCCTTAAAAAACAGAATGAATGAAATGTGTGTGATTTTCTAACGGGTTTTATTCCTTGCCGCTCAAGCCCGGGTCCCGTTTTTCATATCTTAACCTACCCTTCTCAAAATCCATGCAAACCGAAGGCTCCCTGAAAACAGCGGACACGGACACGGACACGGACACCGCTCCACAGCAACACACAATACCACAGTGGCACTA
>JAQFZX010000546.1:0-53601 GCA_034682405.1 Hydroisotoma schaefferi | reverse complement strand
CGACCACAAAAGCGACAGATGCTAGGAAGGATGCCTCAGTGAAATAAAACGCTTTGCTTAGCATTAGTTCCTTTCCCTTTCACTTGAATGATGGACGGTGGCCGTTTCCATCTCTCAGTTCACTAAGGATTAGATCAGTTTGTAGAGGTTTTAAGCAATTGAAACAAGCCACGAAATCCCTGCCGTAGTTTATGACCAAACAAAACATAAAGAAAGTAAAACAGCCTAGACCAAACATTAGAATGGCCATCAAAATGGTTAATGTGGACGAGTGTGAGTTGCTACTTAGTACTTCTCTCAATAGAAGGAACAAGGATGAGCCGGTTAGAAGTCCACCTACGCAAATAATATTGGAAAACAGATATCCTTTCTTATTTAGCAGGGAATCCGTGTAAACCAATTTTTTATTTTGATCATCCCAACTAATAGGACTTGAAACAGAATAGCGAAAGATTTTATAATGTATGTTGAAGGATACAGCGCACAAGTCCAGTTGGGTTTGATTCGGCATTTTATTTTTTGTAATATCCGTATTTCTGATTAATTTAAAAATTACAGGTTGGGTTAGGAGACTAAGCTTACTTATTTGGCTTTTAGCTAATACCTAGATGGTTACTGGTTGGTTTGTTGCGATCCAAAGAAAAGTTCCAGAAACGGGAGATGAGATCCAAGAATAAATCCAAACCTGAGGCTGAAGTGAACTGTTCAACGACAAGAGGGAGAAATGGGTGGTAGGGCTGTAGCTGATTTTATATTTTTCGAAGCAGCAGATAGGTTCTGCTTTCTAGAATTCAAAATTATCAAAATGAATAATTAATCCAATTCTTTCTTGTGTAAAGAACGGACAGTCGCCTAACAATTTCCATATCGTTAGGTTGGGATAATTGCCTTTTTCCCATTTCGTTGTAAAGTAGTATGGAAAATGGAAAGAATGTTTTAATTCGAGATATGTTGGAAATAAGTTAAGAAGCAACTGAAAGGAATGCATGTGGAAAAATTAAAAATTTAACATCGAGGTTTCAGTTGGAATACAAAGCTGATTGGTTAAATTGCATTAGGATTGGGACATGGTCCAAAAAACCTTCATTATGTTCGAGGACAATTGTAAATGTTGACAAAAGTGGTACCTTCGGCATATTAAGATGAGATTATATTAAGCAATGCTGGACATAAAGAAGAAACCACTGAATTATTTGTATTCAATTATTACTTAGGATGTTGTAGGCAATATGATATTAGGTTTCATGGTGGAGTCAATCGATATACAAGCTGAATTACGATAAAGCCCCACATTTACTGCCTATTTAAATAAAGTCAAAGTAGAATAAACTATTGTAAACTGGCGTAGCATAGAAATAAAATTTGCGATGCGCGCTATGTATCCGCGATTCATGCTCCATGTTTACGAGATATGTTCGACGACGTCTGCTGTGCGCGATGTATTTGCGATTGGTGCGTGATAGGTTTTAGGTGGTGTGTATTTGTTGGATCTCCCTTAGAAAAAGAGATAATTTTGTAATGAACTGGATAGGTTAAGAAAACCTACTCCTTTGTGTATATTGAATGAATTAGTCAGAGTTATGGATTTCCGATTTTGTAATAGAAAAACCCGTAGAAGGTTGATTGAAGGTCAAGAAGACCTAGAAGCTTCTCGGTAGAAAGCTAAGCAGAGAGTAATGAAACGTTGGAGTCAGCCGATGGTGAGAGAAGTGAGAGAGTAAAGACATAGTAAATTACTTGAACTTGATTTTTGATTATTTTCGAAAAGTATTTAATAAATGGCCAAAAGGAAAAGTCAGTTTTTTCCTAGTTTTTGTTCTATGCTAATTTCCCCTACGAGGGCAGTGTAAAGTAAAATAAGCTTTAGAGTAGGCAGCATTAAGTATAAGAAATAAGTAGCACTAATTAGCATCCGTCATCATCACCCAGCACCATACGAAGAGAGGCATCATTGCATTCCGGGTAGGAAGATTGACCATCTCACATTAAGGTGACCCCAAGGTGATGAGGATGTGACCGGATGGAAAGTCTTGTGCTGACTTGAAAGAGAGCTGCTTTGGAAGACAGGAAAAAGCGTGAGCATTTCCCTTGTGTTGTGGCGAATTACGTAAGGTCTTGGAGAACCGTGGGGACGTTGACGTGGCATTGTGTAATATTTAATTACTAATTTTTGTCTTTGTTGGGTTGGGTTGGTTAATAAAACGGGGATCCCAAGACAGAACGGCCTTACATTAGTAAGCCTCTGTCTTTTTTGCCAAGTCCCTATTAAAAGTTCACAGATCCAAACTAGGAAAAATGTTAATCCTAAAATGCTTAGAATTAATAATGAAATTCTGACACTCTGTAAAGATACAGGTTTAGCTTCATCCAAAAACTAGTGGATTATTACGCATGTATGTATCCAAAACCTCTTATCTGGACGATTAACGAACGAAGTAAACGTTGTAATTCTTCATTATTAAACGCATGGTATGCTAGACAGTGTAACAAAGCCCGTTGGACAGTTATAGGAGAGCATAATTTTGACACTAATGAAGGAAGTGAGCAAGTGCGATCCTTTACGGAAATAATCATTCATCCAAATTTTAAGTAATTGCATTCTGTAAAGTACATAATACTCTATATAAACTATGAAAGCGAAGATTATAAATCCTTTATTTTTATGTCGTACAATCAGTTGCATTTTGTACAACAACATAGCTCTGATGAAGTTAAGCAGTCCTTTGATCCTCGGTCAATACATGGCAGTTGCAGAAATCCTAGACTCAGATTTCAACCCGGGTTCTAACTTGGTGGTTGACGGATGGGGACAGACAGCACCTAACTGTGCTGATTATGTGTGGTATTCAACACTGCAAAAAGTAGCGGTTCCTGTAGTATCCTTAACTACATGCAAGGCTGCATGGACGCCTTATAACGTAAGTGATGGAACTATTTGTGCTGGAGGAAAAGGACTGGACAACAGCCGTGGCGATTTGGGTGCACCCTTACATTCTGGACGAACTTTAGTCGGAATTGCAATAAGTTAGTTAATGTCGGATCTAAAAAATAAAACTGTGCTTGAATAGAACAAGAATATTGGTTACATTGAACGAGTAAAGAATGAAGTATTTTATGCCCAAAAGTCATTTGGGAATGCAGTTGGAAATAAACTCTGAAAATATTATACTACAGGTTACTGCAGTACTGGCTCCAAGCCTGCAGTTTACTCTTTCGTTCCTTACTTCTCAAGTTGGATTAAAAGTAATACACTTGCACCTGCATTAACTACAACTCCAAGGGGTACCTTGCCCACAGCTACCCTAACAACTTCTCCGACGACCTCAAGCGCGTCAACCCTTCCATCGACGACTACACGAACTACCACTCCTCCAACAACAACTGTTAGACAGGGTAACTTTCTTTGTGAAGAAGAAGGTGTGTTTGCTGATCCCTGTGATTGTCAACTCTTCCACAACTGTAAATGCTCGGAAGATGGATATTGTTCTGATGAAATTGGGAAATTTCCATTTCCCCTTATATTCTGTCCAATTAAAGAAGAACTATTTCGACGCTTGTCCTTATCAGTCTATTATTTGTGATTAAATGTTTAAGCGTAATTTATTTATTTATTTTTGATACAAGAGATGCCCTCCCGAGAGAGGCAGTTACATCTCAGGATTGTCGAATTAAATGTCAATAGTTTGGATATCAAATAAGTTATAAATGCCAAAAAGAGATTCTATAGGAACAGTTTAAGATAACGTCATCAATACAACTTAGATTACACTGTTTTTCATCATTATCATGGTGTGAGATAGATAAGAGTGTTTGTTTCTCAATTAAATGCTGTAATAATGCTTTTTTGAAGGAGTTTAAACTTTTACATTGCTTTAGGTTATGAGGGAGTTCGAGCCATATCTTATTACAATTAAATTCAACGCTTCGCTCTAGGTAATTTTGTCCTTTAGACGTGTCAGGATTAAAATAATTACAATTTCTAGTAATCCTAGTACAGGAAGGACTCTGAAGAGCAATATGCTGAAAATGTTGAGGTGCCGAATTATTCATAATTTTGTACATTAGTAGACTAATTTCATAGGTGTACTTAAAGTTACCATTGAGCCAACTTAGCTCGTTATTGATAGTATGAGTTATTGAGTCAAATTTTCGCTTATTTAATACAAATCTAGCACAGTTTCTAATAATTTTATCAAAACTTTTTTTACAGATCTTAGAGTTGCTTAACCAGATTGCTGAACCATAGAATAGTTTGGATAGTACCATACTATGAACAAGGATTAACCGATTATCAAAGGACAGGGTTTGTTTTAGAGAATAAAGCTGAGATAGGGAGGTATAGCACTTACAAAGTACAAAATATTGTTGTAAATTATAGTCTAGAATCTATCGATCCTTTTATTTTCACACATACATTTCCCACGAAGGGTGGATAGAATTTGACTTACTCCTTTTTTCCTACGTTCATTTCATTTTGCTTAACGATCTCATTAATCAATGCAATCAAATTCAACAAAAAGGTTCTAATGAACCAGATGAGCTCAGACAGACAGTTTGTTGATCTATTTCCCAGTGTAATGTAAGTTTGACTGATGTTGAAAAACAGTGAATAATTTAGCGTACATACTACTACATGTACGTGTATTTGCATCATTAACTATCATTATCTCTGTCCAGAGAGATTAATGAAGCCGAAAGGTGAAACTGCATCTTCAACCATTTACTTAGTATAAAACCCTTGATTTTAAACAAACTCCTCATTTTTTTATTTAAGCTGATTATCTATTTCATGGTAATTACTCCAAAATAAACTGCAGGACTGACAAATACAAAGGTTTTGATGGAGATCATCGGCAAAATTTGATTAAAGTTACATTTTCACCGTCAGTTCAAGAACTTGTTATGAAAAGTAGCCTACGACAAAAAACACGCAGTATAAAAGCTCTTAAGTGGCACAACAAGAGAGTTTAACGCTTTAAAATCCTGGAATGCAATTAGTTAAGGAATGTACAAACAGAAGGGAAAAAAACTCTCATCGAGACGGGAAGTCGATCAATAAGGAGCTCAAGTTATTGTTATTCTTAGGAATATTATTTCTATTGATGAAGTTATTATCATTCCTCTACAACTAAATCCCATGCGATGCCTCTGCATCTGTAAAAGGAAGAAGCTCTCTCCAAGCCTCTACTAAGAATGGGCAAGGAATAGAGAAAATAACAATGATACGCTAATACTATTGATATAATACATCGTGGACCTGGACAGTTTAGAATGACATCGACTTACTTCTGACTGAGGATTCTTCATATCGACAAACTTCATCGTCTCGAAATGGGAGTGCAATTGCGGGATGACTGTCAAATTTTGGCCAAGGAGGTGCCCTAAGAACATAAAAAAAATAGACAGGATAATGAGAGTGTTCAGGTGATGCTGGAATTCATTCCTGAAGTAATAATTAGTTCTCTTACACTTACACTAACACCAAGCCATATTTTCTAACTAGCAAGCAAGCTAAGCACTCTTAAGGAGCAAACCAATCACTCAAACTGCATCAGCATCAACTTTTCTAGAGAGTAGTCTCATCATTTTGAAATTCTGATATGAGACCTTATTTCTGATGATATGAACTGGACCACTTATCTGATTTATTATTTTTACATCATCTCATCTTGTTCTCGTTACTTTTGCATTTTAGTTTCATAAGATCCCAGTCCACCCACTTTTCTATAAAAACTTGAATACGAGCAGACAATTCGGAGTTGTTATGCGTTTTTTATATAGTAATTTTAGCTTCATTTTCTCATTTCATGTTCAATGAAAAGTGGATGGCAGGCTTTCATTTTATTTCTTGACGGAATTCATTAGAAATAGTCAAATGTTTCATTCTACAGCTCAAGAAATTTTAAACTGCAATATTTAACACGATTTAAAATATTTTATAGACCGATGAATAGTAGTTTGTTTGTTAATTGATTTGAAGGTTGTGAACTTAATTGATGCCATTATATTAATGCTGATGTTCCAAATAATACAACTCATTAGCAGATCATGTTTTTAATTCAATCTTTCAATTTTCTGGTTATAAAAAATGATATTTTTACCGATTTGTAATCAACATATTTTACATACGTACTCAAGGCCAACACCGGCTAAAATTCTTCAACCCTCAAATAAATTACTTTCCTCAAACTAATCAATCAAGTAAAGACAAAACCCCATAATTAGCACTCCGTCTCTCGCTACATTGTCATTAGTAATTATCATCCATCCATCATGCATACAATAAAATCATTAAATGAACGTCTGTACTCAACTTACCAGCAACATAGCCAATGGTCACATCATCAGGAAGCTGGATCTTCTCGCATAGCTTGGTAAACTTTCCTCCACTGCAAAAACATAGAAAGAAGACAAAAAATTAACAATGGATAGAAATTAAAAGCTTGAAACTATGTAAATTACAATTTTAAGCGTTGATTCAGCAATCAACAAAAAAAGTCATGTTTCCTTAAGTACATTTTTCTTCTTCGCCAGAAACAGCTAATCTCTAACTACCTCAGATTATTCAGTGCATACGTCGATATTCATTTTCATCTGGTGGCTGAACCTCAATAACTTGTAACGTACTAGTTAATACTACTGAACAGATTTAGAAATACGAAAGAGAAAAATCATATACCGAAAGAAATGCGGTCTGAAGTAGATTAGCTAAGATGAAACCCTGTCCAGGAATAATACATGAAAAGTGAATACGATGCTTGGCTTTGCTTAGCTAGAGAATAATGATTCAAAGCCAAAACTCATCTTTCATAGTCAAGAGGTTGGGAAAGATAGAAAACGCATTGTTTCATTGTCTTGTCAAGCCCGAGTCGGAAAAAAGTACAAAGATCCGAAAAGTCGAAAGTGAAGGTAGGGTGAATGAAGATGAATTATACGGACAAACACAGCAGTAGGCTGGCTGATGTTGTTGGATTCAACAGGTTGCTTGGAAATGATTCTCCTTCCTAATGTATTATCGAGAACAAAGTTTTCAAAGAATAGAAACATACTTAAGACTACGGAGGTAGCCAAGTAAAGATAAGGTATCACTTTGGTGCTAGTAAAAGATTTACTCCTTGGGTTTGTACCACTTTTTATAAAAGGGTATTGTGTTGTGCATTACTGGTAATGGCACCAGCTTGCCTGAAACTTCATAAGGGTTTTTGTATCATTTTTTCTCAATCCGATCTTCTTACCAATAGTCTAACCCTTATCTACCTGGAATATTGTTTCATTTTTTTAAAGATGATGTCGGTTTGCCGACGGTAGCAAAGGAGCATAAGAAAAATGAAAGGGACGAAGGAATGATGATGAAGGACTTGTAGAGCGATGGCATGCAGCGGAATCACAACTTATGCTCTCTGCTAGTGTCGAGAGAGATTAGATGATGAAAGTTGGTGTAAGTTAACGATGTGATTATCAAATTATGAGTTACCTTGCCAAAGGGCTCATTCGGAGGGCTAGAGCCCTTGAGAGACAAAAGCCAGCACCCCCCGTTCCAAACCAGAATGAGACTTCTTCCTGTAAAGAGAATACATATACATCTAGTTAATTAAAATATTAACTTTTACTGTTTGGCTAGAAGATTAAAATAAACTAGATAAAGTATAAAGAAAGGTAATTTTTTGAAAATAACGGATATTTCTTATGCATGTACAAATTACAAGGACCTTATTTAAAGCATGCCCAATCTCATTATTCACAGCTTATCAATGTGTTGTTCATATGAAATAAAAATAATTGATTGAGCTCTGCTGTGATTGAATAAGATGACTTTGTGGAGGGTCTATTTTTTGTAGTTGGACGAGACTTGGTCACCCTTTTCAACGAGTTTTATATGTTTCAAGAAGTGCAAAGGTTTATGAGCCGAGGTTCTATTTACAATCCGTGACAATATTGTCATAGACTATACTTATATAATTCTTGGAATACTGTCTTAGCATATTCGTAGTGGAAACAAAGGGTTTATCATTTTACATCAGTCCTAAAGAAAGTAAACTGAACTACTAATCAATGAATTCTCGAATTGAATGTCTACTCGCTATGATACGTGATCTGATAATCCCATGAATAGCCAAGTAACCGATGGATAGCCATTTTACAATTATTGCAGACCCATTCAACTTTTCGAAAAAAAGCTGTGCGTTCTAATACTTTGTTTATCTGCCTTTGGCTGCTGCAGAGCGTCTACTTGTAATGACATGTGAGCTGTAACTTAAAGCTTAAATGGTGTAGAATGTCATATTTATTGCTGGTAGTTTTCTTAACAGTAGATTAGGGCAGTTTTTGTTATCTTATCGTGGACTAGTCTAGATAAATTCTATACAGTAGAACGTCTAAGACATTGTGCAAGTAAAATTCAAATGGTCGTTTCCTGGACTGAGTTCTGAATACTGGCATTCGGTCGTTTGCCTTCTTATCGAAACGTTCACTGCAATTTCTCTCATAACCTTACAAGTTTTACCACTTATTAAAGTGTATTAGTTATCCGAAGTTTGACAATCATCTTTTGAGGAACAGGTATACTTGAAATTCTAATGTCTCATGCATCAGAAAGCGTATTAAAACCATTTGAAATGGTGCAAATTATAAGTTTCTTGAATTCATTTCGAAGGAAAATGTCCGACAAGGGTAACGGCCAAGGTTCAAGTGGAGGAAACCAAAATTCCGAAGGTTGCTGCGGCTATGAAAAAGGTTACCAGTTCCACGAGGAGAGCTACTGGGCTGACAAAGTTGACCCAAGGGAGACAGCGGACCAATGGAAGTATAATACGCATTTCGAGAAAAACTACCAGAGAGTCGTTGATCGGCAAATCGCCGATAATCATGCAACTCATTGCGTTCGTAAGTCAATTACAAATGTCAACCTACATAAACTTTAAATGTTGACCTGTTTGCCAATATAACCTAAAGTTAAGTAGCACAATGTGATAGATACTGCTTTCAACATTCTGTAGCTCAACAGCAGCAGCAGCAGCAGAATCAAGGAGGAAACCATCAGAAGAAATAACCTCAGCCTCGGCTCAAATCAATATCTGGAAACAACCCGGTCTACCTGTTACATCTATCTGCTTCGGGTATTGTGGATTAATTAATTAGCCCCCATTTTATAAATTAACTTTCCAAGTTTTGCTATATTTTCCCATTAGAAACTTTTTTGTCCATATAAGAAAGTAGATTTACCAAGTTTTACATCCGTTTCATTCATGTTTATTTTTAGTTCAATGCTCACAATAAAATTCTGATGTAACTTTTCTAAGTTTCCTTCATTTACTCCCTGCAAAGTATGACCACTAACTTCAATTCTTCAACGCTATACACTGCACTAGAAATTAGGCATATCTATCTATATTAGTACATGGATACATACAGGTAACATCTCCAATATGGTTGATTGTCTTCGACAGTTAACTAGCGCCTTCAAATTAACCCTTGAGATTAGTATCACGACTAAATCCCAGATTGGATTCGTACCATAACCCTCCATTACTATCCCTTACCAAGTAATTTAGCAGTTTGTGTGGCATAGATTAAATTTCCAAAAAATACCATGATCACGCTTTCCAAAAAAGACTATACCCCTTCTTTTTATGAGATCTTTCAAGCCACACTCATAGTAAACCGGCTGGCCCTAATATAAGTAGCTAAATTCACTGACAGACGACGTCCTAAACATATTACACCGCAGATTACAGAGAAGCTGGTTCCTTACCAAAAAACAATGAAACAAAACGAATGGGTAATTTTTTCCCGAAAGAAGCTGGAAATTATTGTACCCATCATAAGCAGATAAATGGTACATCCAACCCACTCCATTAAACTGAATTCCATCCATGGGGCTTGAGCCTTTGGCTTATGGGACATGGAAATGGGAAATGGAAAAACGTGGCCAGAGGTATTTTTCTTTCAATTTAAAACTCCGGTCGCCAGAACAAAATCTCATCATAATTTCCTCTTCTTGAACCCTCTAACCCATATTTAGGCTTTATTTGAGGCAGCATCTCACTTCCTACAATCATAATTATGCTGATAATTTTACTTACTAGCAACTATATATGATTGGGAGATTGGGATTGGGACTAGTGGTTTTTAGAAAGTAAGAATTATGTAAAAAGTAAAAAAAAACATCCTTTCCAAACTTTATGCAAGCTTACCTAAACTTACATATTGAATCTTCCATAGAATAACTATTCCTTCTAAACAACAAAATACATATGCTAATACTTTGAAATTATTCATAGGAAGCCCAATTCAAATTTTACAGTGCAAACATCTTAGTAAGGCATTTCAAATTTAATACACAGATTGATGTAAAACGCTTGGATGTATTGTTGAATTCAGCAGACCAAAAAATTGATTGAGTATTAGTATTAAGGTTGATTTGAAATATAAATAAATCACCGGATTAGTAGATCTACATGTAGTACAGCTATGCATGCATCGCATCGTTTGATTTTGTACTATTTAATACTATTCAACAACTTCTAAAGTTAAACTAAAAATCATACTGAAACTTCAACCAAGTAAAAAAAATGCAGCATGAGATATCCAAATCCAGCATGCTAGAGAAGCTTTTTTGTTCCATTTTTCATAAGTATTTCAAGCCTCCTGGTCGTGGTTGAGGCATTTAACTTCTAACTTGAACAAACGCACCTTAACATTGAACTCAACTGCTCCCTTTCAAGTTGACTTATCCCAAATAATATGAAATGAAAGCGTAAAAATCATGTCAGATTGTGAACGTGTCTCTCTGATTTTTTGTCCCGTTTCTTTCTACTCCTGCTGGCGACAAAAACTCCCATGAAAAGAATTACGAACGTACGTAATATATAGAAAAGGGAACGGTTCAAGCGACCGGCCGACCTTGCGGTCGTGGTTTTAGGACCCCTCTCTACAAGTCTCACTTTATTCACAAGCCCGAACTTCACTTTATTTACCAAAGACAACCAACAAAGTGTGTGTCTGATTGATATTAAGATCCTCTTTTTTCTTATTCTTATGTTAGATCATCTTTTATAACAATATTTACTTTTATCATAGTTTCATTTATTTTGGTTTTTCCAAGAAATGCTTCTACGACAGGCATGGGCCAGCTCAGCTGAATCTCCAAAACTGATAGCTATATCCGTTTCCGTATTAATGATTCAAATCTCGATCCATTGCAATACAATTATGTCCCCTTAAATAAGTGCTTTTAATAACTCAACATTCATAATAATATTGCAATCTGCTATCATAGATGCAATGGATATCTTGAGAAACAAATTACGGAAAAGGCTCTAACTTATAGTATAAAAAAAACGCTGTGAAGTTTACAATAATTGTTTTCATGTAAATCTAAACTATACAATAATACAATCCATCTCAGGCACCGCCTATATGATGTGCCATAAAAAGAGGATCCTATTGTATTGCAGAGTAACCATTGTGTAGTTGAAAATCATAACAGCAAAGACTCGACTTCGGTGTTAGTTGTGGTAATAAACGCTGTGTTTGAATCTTCTCAGCTCTTAACAAATAAGTAAGAGACAGGCTCTTGTAAAAATCCTCTTGTCTTTATTGTGTGCTGTTGCTACCATAAAAGTAGACGGAAGAGATGCATAAAAGTGAGCGTGGGCTAAGTTCCTTTTTCTTTTTTCTTAAGTACTGGCAATGTTATGATAGGTGTTGTTTATGAATATGGAATTTTTACAATTATTGTCTCATCGTAAGGCAACTCACTCCTGTGGTGAGCGAACGTTAAAAATAATTATGGCTTATCTTACTCCAACAGCACAAGTAAAGGGAGGATCTTGGGCTACTATAAATGGGTTTAATGAGTTTACTTTATGGTTTATGATGGCTTGCCAAACTATCACGGGGAATAGGATTGTAGAAACAGTAATAAGATACTTGGGAGTTAGAAGTCTTCATTCAGACGTGAAATTTCAGTTTAGAAGGTCTAAATGTTCATCTACAAGTTTTAGCAGTGCAAAGTAAATAAAATAAGTAGTATATTTCAGCTCAGTAGACGCAATCAAAAGATCTTATCAGCTTATGAATTTGAATTTAGAATATAATGATATACATGATATGATCGGTTGTATCGCAAGTGAAAGAAGCTGAATACTTGATTTCATATCTACAGTGAATTAGCTAAAGGGTCAACTTAATGCATATCTCTGCAGAAAATATATAGGCATTCGTACTCTGGGTTCTTTAAAATACTGTAAATACTCCTACACCCATATAAAGCGAATGCAAAAAACAGAGATATAAAATTTTGTGCTTTAATATTTTATATAGATTTACATTCTAACTTCCTCCCTGCTACTACGATGTAATCAAAATCTTAAAATCGCATGCAATCAACAGCGAGATCCCAAATCAGTAGTAGAATCATTAGAATCTTTACTTAGAATTAGAACTATCAATCGTATTATCAACATGCGATGAGACGTAATGCTGTGGGCGGTGAAGATGGCCAGACTGTATGAGAAAAAACTTTAAACCGAAACCTCAGGCAAATACCCTTAAGTGCCCTGCCTCTTAGCTTTTATAAAAACCTATACTTTATTACTACTTTTTTGATGAGAGAGAGAGAGAGCGAGAGTGCATGGAGGTAATGACTGTTAACAATAGGACCTAGGTTTAAGCAGACTTAGGTTGCTTAAAAGAATGAGAGGAGGATGATGACCGACCTGCGGGGTCTCCACCTGAGTGAGTCAGTGAAAGATGAACTCAGAATAAGTTCAAGAATCGTATCATAATATTATGAAATTCTCGAACTAAGCAAAATAAGAATAATAAAAAGAACTTTCGTTCATTTGTGTGCTTCCTTAAAAATGTATGGGTCCTAATTACATAGGTAGAACTAGAAAAGTACAATTCCACAGGCCCGTCCTTCGTGTAATTAGGATTCAGGGGAAATGCTCAAACTCGCTTCTTTTACTTCTAATGAAAGTTTTTTTAGTAAGGAACATAAGTGAAAAAGAAGATATGATATGAACTAAGGGATAAATGGGAAATCCATTAGTTTCAGATGATAAGGTTTGATAATATAGGAACTTTAGTAAGATTACGCTCATTTCATACCCCAAAAAGTCATTTGGACCCTTTTACTAGCGATACGACGGGATGAAGTGAAAAGCTACTCAGACTTTTAAAATTAGTTATCTGCTTCCATATTCTTAATTATTATTGATAAAAGGGCCATTTAAGTGAAGTGAGGATGTGTAGTTTTTAGGGTAGGGCCAGGCCGTGCAGTCGCCATGCTTTTTATCAAGTTTATTTTCCCTTCATCGACTAAAAGACTTACAGCTATCGGGAAACATGTTCCTCCAATCTCAACCTCCTCATTTTATGATATCTCTGTTAACAAAAATTGCTTATCATTATTGTAGTTAACGAAGCTCGAAATTGGGGACGCAGTAAGGCCGTATATATTTACTACGCCAACATGGAATGGAACAAGGATATTTTATCCTTATGAAATAAGTGTGTAATACAATGAGATTGATAACGATGAAAACTTTCCGTGTTTTTTGTACCCAATAATAGCAACGCAACATAAAACAGATTACTAATTAAAAAGAAAACATAATGATTGCGATATTATCCTTTATAAAATTCCGTCTTAACGGATCATTAAGCTTTGATATGGAATCCTGTTCATCATCATCACGATAATATTCTTTCCTTTAAAGAATACCGAAGAAAATGTTAGCCTTTCTAAGATCAGATTTTTAAAGTCATCAATCTCATATTTGAAAAACGTCCAGTTATTAAACGGATTTTAACAACCAAGATAGTCCCACGAAATCTGATAAATGGAGAGATTATTGGCCCTAAGCGTCCAGCCAGAAAAGTAATTATAATCTTTTTTTCTATAAGCACGCAATAAGCTAATGCTGTATAGTATAACTAATCTGGCATTTACACAGAACTTAAAAATCAACACGAATAGCCCGAGTACTAAAATGTATATGTAGGTAAATGAGATCTCATTTGTTTGTGTGTATTCAGTCACGATATTGAATCGTTCAGTTTTCTATACCCTACACTTTATAAAACATTTAAAGGGGTACTACAGACGGGAATAACTCGACATCGAAGATCCGTATCATCACGAATACCAAAAATGAGATATTGACATCGGTGTTTAAAATGATTAGAAACGATCCAGTTTACTAACAAGCCCAGAGTGATTTCTAATCCACCCCTGGAATTAAATCAGATCTGGAAACTGACCTTCGTATCACCTTGTTGATTTCTTTATAATTAATCACCTCCGTCGAAGAAAGAACTAGACTGAAATATTATGATTAGCCCAGGACTTGATGTAATCAATACAAGGGATTGATCAGAAAAATTTCTATTGTCCACCATCTCGGCTGGTCTAGTCAACTTTTTCTCTATTCAAAAACCAATCCTACAAACCAACCAGGCAGGCTGTCTTTCTTTGCTCATTACGATAGGACGAGGAGCTATCTCGAAATCTCATCTAATCTTTCTATACAAGAACACAAGTTTTTTCTCTCTACTAAAGTCAATTGAAGAATGAAGAATGCTACAATCAAAATCCTCACAAGAGTGAAACTTGGTTTAGCCCAAGCCGTAATAGCAAAGATGAAAACTGCTAAAGGCATAATGCATAGACACACGTACTAAAAAGCAACTAAAGATGTAAAGCTGTTAAGACTGGCTGGATCAATCCAGTTGTTTAATGCGAGCGTCAGATAAATGAAACGAAAATCAATTGAATGTAATTGTAAATGACTTTTTTAACTTGAGACTGTAGCATTACAACTGTAACTCTATACTTTAATAGAAGAAATACGACTTATTTGAAATCTCTGATTTAAATAGGAACTTTGTTCCAAAGTCTTTTACTCCGTCGATGCAACGATGCAAGTCATCTTGTAGTATGTGAATATAAAATATTCTCCATATTGTATACGCTGACTTTAGCTCAGGTATCACTCTTTCGCATCAACTCTTTTCAATCTTATTGACAATAGAATGAAGAATTTCGTTCCGGAGAGATTACCAGTCAAAACTGCTTGCTAAGGTGCAAAAACATTGCATTGAATTTAAACAGAAATGAAAGCATTCTCACAGACTTAGCTTTAACAGAAATGCAAAGATAATCCGTCACTTGCCATTCTCTACATTTTTATATGAAAGAAAGGGATTATAATGCTCGCCAGAAGTTGAAAATATACGTGTTACTGATGTTCCTGCTGAATGGTAAATGATTTGTGACAGTGATCATGATCAGTAGGATCGATAGGATAAAAAATAGGATAATGTCCATTTTAGGAGTGCACCGTGCACCTTAATCCCCGTCAAAGCATAAGATTTTCGCTCTAGAGGATTAAGAACTTCACGAAACGTACTTTACATGTGTACTTCTAAGAGATTAAAAAAAGGATTATTATTACATGCAGCAAGAAAGAACTGATAAGCGTAGGAAACGAAACAGTTGAATTCCTATCAAGCTCTTACTCTAGAGCCATAAGGCTACAATGCCCAAAGTTAGAGATAAGACATCAAGAAATACAATTGAGCTTATGCTTCGGATCGATATTGCTTCCTTCAATCAGCCGTAATTGTAAGTTATTTTTTCATAGATACTCCTCCCCAGAAAAGGTTTGGAGGCCCCCAGAGGTGGATTGGATATTAACCAAGATGACTCTTGACTTCTTTCACACTCCAACTAATATTACTTCAATGGGATGAAATACCAACTGAGAAAATAATGAACTAAATATTCCTAAGCTGGAATAACAATATGATCCTATCCAAAGAAAATTATCGCCCTTTATAAAAAATAAGTTATAAACCATGGCTATGATTATTTTCATTAGAGCTGGGGAACTTTTGATTTCCTGGGAATAAAAAGAGAATTCCGGACTCTATTATTTCATTCGTCTCATAAGATAACACTTTTATCTAGGAAACTAGGAAGAGAATGGGCTATGACTTTATTTGATTTTTAACAAGATAAACATCTTGTTCGGAAAAGAGCAATTGAATGGACAGAAAGGTAGATAAATATAACCTACCCACCTATCTACCTCATACTTCCAATCTACATTACTTATGGTTCAGAGATTGAAGTATATTCAAAAGGGTAGATAGTAGGTAATGATGAGACCGAAATATTTCTCAGAAGGGTTGTATTGTACAACCCACCCTTTAGGGGTGGATGATGATGGAGATTGTGATTAACGACGAAGAACTCACAAGCCTGAGTGAGATGAAGTTGAACTTGGTTTACTTTCGGAATAATGGTGCAGTACCTCTGCTCGATCTTAGAGATTTATTTACGATCTATGATCTACGGATCTACATGGCATAGGTGGTTTATTTAGAAGGCATAGATGGGTTATTATTACTCCAGAGCAGCTTGTAGATCATTGTTATTTTTCTTGTATCCTCAGTAATCGGTAAATTACACATGAACCCTTTCAGCTAACTACTACCTGCTCCTTGGATTATAGCTTACAACAACTTGCCTCAATCTGTCTACCTAGAAGTATACTTGACCTAGTGGCTTGGCTGCCTGCCTCACCCTTCGTTTCGGTTTTAAAGTCGTTTTCTACAATCAGTTTCGTTGTTCGGAACCGCACAATCAGGAGGAAATAATGACCCGAGAGAGAATGGAATTTTGTTGTGGAATTATACATATACCACAAGCAGCAGATCATTCGACAGGGGCACCTGCTCCTCAAACTCCAACCGAGCTGACTTGGCAATGGCTTCCTTGGCAAGAGTTAACAATGAAGTTAATCAAGAAATAATATCATTAAGGACTGCTTTACGACCTGCCGTATTCTTAGAATCCTTTTCTTTCTTGGCATTGCACATGCCAGGCCGATCCACATAAATCCCTTGCCATCCAGCCACTTAACTTTACACTGAATGGAATGATATTTTCATTTAAATTCGTCCAGAAATCATCCTTTCATGTAATTTCGTAGGAATTTATGACCAACCAGGATGGCAATTTGAATTTGATGTAATTTATGATGCTACAGAGTAAGATATCACTTAAGGAGTTTTTTCCCTTGAATTTATTTTAACAAGCTGGGTAATAAGTTGGGATATGAGGAGACTATTTGATATAAAATGCTTGCTTTAACCTTCTCATTTTGATGTAGTATCAGTCATGCAATCTTGTTAACCGTGCAGTTAGTTTTTCGTTGTTTCATCCAAGTAAGGTTGTTAAAACTATTAGGCTGGGTCTGAGGCCAAGAAGTAAATTTGCATTTATATTAAACAACCCTATGCGGTTGGGATTACACTTGTTCGCAGTCAAACTCTTCCAGTTGTTCTTTCGTTCATAATACAAGAACGTCTTCTCTGGCTAGGCATTTTAAGAACAAGATTTGCCCTCATTGCTTGTAGGAGTTAGGGTGAAAGCAGGTCATAATTTAATTTTAGATTGAATTGAAAAGTCCAAGCAGCCAAGCTTTATCTACTACTTCTATATAACATTCCTAATCCTGTAACACATAATATTACAAGCAACAATCTAGAAATATATCGTGCATCTAATAGAATAGAATGAATCCCTTAGGGAGAATGAAGCAGTGTTTTCGAGGTACTTTTACAAAGAATTTTTTCCTCACTATTTGAATCCTAAAACAAAAAATCATAACACATAAGACATAATCCATACAAAATTGAATCCTCCTCTTATGGCATCCCCATAAAGAATTTACTTCCCGGAGGTATGAAATCCAATTTATTCAGTCAACCAGAAAACTTTTAATACCCTCTGGAATTAAAACGATTACAGAACTAACCTTTCAAATCCTTTTTCCACCTTATGCTACAGTCAAACCTGCGAGTTTAAGTGAATAATGAGTATAATAATGGCTTTCCTATAAAAATCTAACCTCTAATCCTACTTAAGAAAACATGACTTTAGGATTTCATAGTTAAAGGATCAAGTAAGTGTCTAAGAATTCACATCTGATGTTTATTTTATCCATGCTCTTCTCGTCAGTCATAAACACACCTTAGTCAATCTTCGGATCTTAACTTTCTATATTTATTCAACCAAGAAATAACTTTACACAGCACTTGACGTCTTACCAAATTACTTACCGAGAAGTGGTTGCTCAAACGACTATAGTCGACCATCCAATGACCGATCTTTAGTTTTTAGCTTGTTTAAATATCAAATTCCGTTTTACGATCTTACTTATCCGTAGTAAAAATGAAAACCTGCTCATATGCGGAGAGAAGACTCCTAAGGCTGCTTTGAATTATTTAAAAATATATAACGTTTTAATATTACTGTAAAAACAAGCTGTTTGGAACCAAGATTGAATCCCCTTATGTCAAGTCCTTGGTCCTTCCTTACTTCGCTTATGACAAGGAGATAAGTAAAAGCCACGAATGACTCGGTGGTTCATTTCCAATTCATGATATGGTAAACATATGGTCCCTTATTTAAGTCCTTTATGTTCCTCTTTCTAGTTCCTACCTTTCTCTATCTACTTGAGTATTCAAAGAGAACAAAAGTTGGTTTTTAAACTATTCCGTCTTCCATTTACGTGTACTTGTTTCATCTTCCTAGCTACGTTACAGCGTTACTACATCTACTATTTAACCAGTAATAGTTGGAACTAGAGTGTCAAGTTGTCTTTGGTATCTAAGCCCTCCATTAGATTCTGTTACCTTTTGTCCTCATCTTTTACTTTTAAGTCCCGTCCTCCCATTCTGCTCGGCTGCCTATCAAATGGGGGCTAATGTATTGTGATGTCTTTTCTGGCAAAGGGCACAACGTCTGCCTGGCTAACGACAACAACCCTCAGAGAAAAAGTGTAACCCTTCTAGTCCAAACAAATAATAAGGGTCTTTATTTTCTCAAACTGATTGTCAGTCAGTGTTTGCCTTCGTTTCTTCTGAGTAAACCTTTTACATGAAGAAATTATGCATCCACAAATTTTTTGTCCTTGGGCTTCATTATATGATCTGGGTCGCTGGCCTACCCTGTTGTTGATGATTGTCGTGAAATATGATAGTTCAACTCGGTCCTTTCAACGCAGAAAAGTTTCATTATTTTTATTCTCAAAAGGATTATGATTGTGGATCCTCGGTTGTCAATTTATGACAAGATCCTTACTCGTCCTTCTAGACTTGAGTGTTTTTAAGCATTTTACATGCAAGAACTTAAGATATTTCAAAGTTTTAATCCTGTATAGGAATGAAGGACTAGATCAAGGCAAATCCCCTACTTTTGTGCAGCCAGCTCTTCTGTTCCTTCATTGACTGCACATTGGTATGTTTAGGATGCTAAATGCCCAGCCCTTTGAATAAGAACTGAAAGTGATTTTAGTTCTCCAAAACTAACAAGCTTAACCCTTTAGATTTACCGACAGTTATCTATCGACTGAAAGTTACAAACCAGGCATTGCATTGCATTACATTGATAGCCCTTTAACACGCCTTGGAGTTGCTTAGATTCTGATGTTGTCGCAGGATTTGTGGTCTACAAAGTCAACTATCTTGTAGCCGAGATACTTTTAGTCTTTTAGAACAGTGGTTAATAGATGGGCATTTTGAAAGCTAAATCTGTCGAGGAACGAAGACGAAGGTGAGATTAAAGCTTTAGATAGGAAGTCAAAGGATGTTCTTGCAGTGCGTGTAGTACTGAAGATGATAATACGATAAACAAAATTCCTTCTTTTTACGTAGGTAATATTTTTAGTGGTAAGGAATGAGCCAAGGGTCACAAAACGCAAGTAAAAATGTAAATACTCCAGTCGAAAGTCAAGGGAGGTGCGTAAAGGGTTGAGGTTGGACCGGTTTATCCCTTACCGGTTGTCCCTCACTGTGTGTGTTTAAATGTAATAAAAAACGCATCAGATTCCTCTAGCACGATTATTCTAAATGTACAAATAGCTTAGATCAAACCTTAAAAGTAATATCCGACCCTTAATAGTAATGGCATGGCAGTATTATAAATAATACCAAGGTGAAGGTGGAGTGCAGCAATCTGTATAATTAAATAATACAAGTAACGCCGTTTATACCCAAGCACGACAAGATCGTTAAGATTTTCAATTAGATTCCCGTTAAAAAGGATGCATTGATCTTATAGTAGTAAGTAGCTAACAAACGCTGGAAAATGATTCCGAGTTCAAAATAGCTTAGAAGAGATACTTTCTCGAAGATACCTTCAAACTAAACCCGTCGAAGCTATCAATAAGCACCAGACCTCGACCTGCCCGACCGTATTATGTTCATTTCATCAATTTTAATTTAATTAATTTAAAACATGCGAATATCATTAGAATTTGAAGAGTTTTCAGAGGCTAAAACTACAAATGGTGTTTTAGAGTAACCCACTGCATCGCAGTTATCTATCACTATTACTATCAGCGAATTTCCTTAATTTAGTGCTATACGTACTACTACTGAGGTCTTCAGAGGGTCAAGATTTAAAGTATCTGTCTTTCCTCAAATTTAGCTAAAAAGGATACAGCTGCACTCATAAATGAGAGATAAATTGATAGGATAGATTATTATAGATTGCCTAAAATTTATTCCAGGACTATATATAATCTGCAATGTTAATGTAATAAATGGCTGTAGTGTATGCTAATGCCAGGCGTTATAGCAAACAAAACTTTCAAGTAAAAACTTGAGCCTGAGACTGAAGTTGAAGTTCTGAAAATTGACCTACTGAGTACTGACTATTAGATTCACGCTGATTTTAAAGCATAAATATGTCCAAGCGAAGTACACGAGAGTCTCAAGTGTTACACAGACAACCCTTTTCTATTGTTCCACCAAATCTCCTGACGTTTAAGCTGCTTCCTATCTTGACATGAAATCAGCTATTACAACAAGTAAGAACGAATTATGGTTTTGGTGCAGAAAACAAATACTAACGTGTCTAAGGGTTGACTTTAAAAACAATATTTACAGGGTTTTTATCAGCCTACTTGGGTCTTGAGATATTTTTAGTTGCATTGAGGTTTTCTTGCTCGCATATACTACAGCTGGATATAATGTAATTGGGCTCAAACATGGAAAAAATCTTGACTTGAATTAAGCACATTGCTCAGACATCTCATAGTTGAAAATTCGATCTAAAAATTAAGCTGAACTTGAACTATAATGAATCAAACTTGTGCCCCAAGAACACACCCAGTTCCATCAAAATGTCTTACTCCTGTTTAGCCAGTTTTTATAGAATAGATCAAGGCAGCTTGAAACAAATGTCTAGAGGCTATGATGAATTTTTCATAATCGAACCTGTCTGAGTATTCCTGATTTTATCACGACGAACTAGCTGGAGTAAAAACACTAATGGCAGACGATGAGAGGTAGCCGAGCCTAGCGTGGAACGTGGTGTTGGGATCTGTCCAGAAGCTCTTTGCACATCAATGGGTGGATACCACTCAGATTTTTTAAATGTAAAAATTACGCATCTTCCATCCCCAAATCACAAGGACAGGCTGAGGTAAAAGCTTGTGATTTTTAATCCGACAATCCCTTCCCTTAGCAGATCACGTTTCTACCCTATCCTATCTATCCAGCAGTAGGGTAGCCGGGCATCTTTTGTTCGCTCAAGTTTTATAGATTGACATTTTTTAATGACAAAACCTGTTTGACTCAAGTCAAGGATAGCCAAGTCGACATCATCGAAGTAAAAGTTTGCGGTATAAATATCAAAGATACCAAGATGTTTTCTAATAAACCAAGTTATCCAGCATCAAGGATTAAGCTTAGTTTTTCTTTCTGAGCCTAAATAATAATTCACTAATAATTGTTACTCCGCCTGCTTAAAATTACAAGTTTGATTTACACCTACGAGAACAAATTAGGCTTATCAATAGTGTTAAATTCTAGTTACGCCTCTCCCCATAAACTATTTACCAGCAAACGACTTTTGTACTATCAAGGAAGACCATGCAGTTGTTCTGGTTGACTAGACAAAACCGGACTTGAGTGGATTATAGATTGGAGTAAAATAAACTCTAAGCAAAAGATACAATGAATGATTACAATTCAAAATTATAGAAGTAGTATTCCATGATGCCTAGTGCAAACCAGTAACAAATGCAAGTTAATCTTAAGTCTTATCCATTTCTGAGGCCACGCAAGCAAGGCACGACTGCATGTTGTCGACCAACTATAATTCCCTCAAGCTCACAATCTCTACTTCATTAAGCCCATGACTTTTTCATCAATGTTGGAGAAAAACTTTTAAAAAACATCGTCACTTTTCAAATCAAGATACACCATACACCGCAGTAAATTATTCCTCAGTCCAACCAATTTTCTTCATATCCACCTTCCTACTATCCTAAATAAAAAATCCAAGACTCGAGGTCCGGTCTTGTATCATATTTTAACTTGCACACTCCAACCTAGCTGGAAGAAAGACTGGAGCCAAGCCAAGCCCGTAGCAATTTATCCACTGACAGTACGTGTCTTCTTCTGCATAGTAATTTGAATACAGACGCTTATCTGCAATCTCACACAAATTCCAATTTACCAGAAGGATCTTGGAAAGCGATGTAATAAATACAGGTAATTTCCATATACTGCATTCCTAATCCAAACGTTGTCGGAGGATTAAACCTGCTATCAACTGGAACTTGTATACTTGAGTGTCTGCATGTTTGTAAAAATATCTTGATAAATTATACGAAAGTTGAGGTTGTAACGACCGATTGCTTGGAAATATTCAAAATTCTAAATTCCAGGTAGCACTAAAGCTTTCTATGTATATCTTGGTGTGACGCGACTTTACGTCTTCGCAGCAACCATAAACGGCATGAAATTACTTTAATGCTATTGACGTGCAAAAATCCTTTAATGTACTTTCAATTCCAGCTGTCCCCCAGTATACAAAAATACAGTTAAACCCCCACTCGTAATTGTAGATTTATTATTTATCTTGTTACGCCTTTCAAATAGCTTCTGAATTTAGCCTCAACTGCAGTTAAAAGTTCTCAAGCACAACAAGACTGTAAGTACCTGAAGAATATTTGGTTCAGCTTGAACTACGATTCAATTTATGACACTATAAACTTTCCTACATGCAAATTCAATTACTGAGTAATTGGATTTTGAAATGTTTACTGTGTGCTATTACAAATGAGGAAAAAACCTGTTAGCTAGTTAGCATCTCATCTCGCAGTCTTTATCAGGATGTGTCTAATCTTAATGTCAGCTAAATCTTTGCTCCCAGCTTTTTTCAACTGAGCTCTATTCACCTGTCGATCTTTAGGCAGGCAAAAATTTAAAGATAAGAATATCCAAAGAAAGTAGAAAGTGTAGCCGAGAAAGATATTACAATCATCCGAAATCTTACCGATTTGTTGTCCGGATCTATGAAGTGGATAGGACTCTTCAAACTAGGCTTCCCAAGATACCAATATTCCTTAGGATTATGTTGGCTCAGTCGATCCAACAAGGCTGGAACATTGACGTAGTTATCGTCATCAAAATGGCAAAACCATCTACAAAACCCAACAACCTTTTTTACTATCAAGAGACTAACATTTTACAAATAAAGGAGACATGCGTCTTTAATAAGCGTGTTATTGGAATTCCTCAATCATCTCGAAAGATCTTTCTTGTGTCCACATTTCGTAGAACTAACATTAAATCTTAGTTTACCTTCCTAATGGCACATCATCTCACAATTCAGTGGTTAAGTCAATAATGTTTATGTACGTTTAGAGAAAGAAAACCCAACCGTAGGAAATTGAGCACGTATTTTCTCTAGGGAAGCCACAAACTGCTGACATTAAATTGTCACAAAAAGGTAATCTAAGCTAAAGGAAACCAGGCTTAAGGCATTAAGTGTCTCTTTGTGGGAATAAGTGGAGTATACATTTAAAATATCTCCTCATTCCATCTTACCTACCTATTCCTCTTTTACTTACAAAGGCATAGATGCTCACTTGATTTTTTTAGCCCTTGTTCTTCTGGAGCAGATTATTCGTGCTTGTGCCAGTTCTTGTTATACTCATGGCTCTTTTTTTAACATAATCATTATATTATTACTAATCCCTACTACATGCGTGGGGGAAAGAATGAAAGAAAGTGTTAGTGTAGCACTTAAATTGTCCCTGGTCCATGATGATATGGATCAAGAGTACAAAAGGTAGGAATTTTAGGGAATTTTTCTATTGAATCTTTGGTTTATACTTCATTGAAATTTGTTTACTGGGTAAAACTAAAACTAAATCTGCTTGCTAGAGGGTAAAAACACTTACGATTTCTTAGACTGGATAAAAGTGTCGAATTCAGCCGACATTTTACAGCATAACGCCTGCCTGTAAACAAATATAAGGTTACATATGTACTCTTAGTTTGAAGGTCCACACTCTTATTTATTTATCCACAATTCGATCGTGTTTCCAATTTAATAAAAGCATTAGCGTTTCTCACCTATAGTGGGTTGATGGGCAGTGGGTATTTATCATGTGGCCGTCTGAAAATAAAGCATCAGTATTTTATTTAAAAAACATTTAACGAAAAGGTAAAATACCTGGCAATCATTCCATTTTACAGATCAAATATGTATAATTGTGCTGCATTTAAAACCATATTCTTTGATGAAGATCTTGATACAAATATGGCAATGCAATGGTATGATCATAAAATGATGATGTAGTACAATCAGACAGAATTTGTGTACTTACTAGTCCTCCGTTGTAATACGGGGTCATCGGCATCAGTAAAGATCCACGTCTGTAAAAAAAACCAACATGTCAGTATTGCAAAAACATCCATTTGAGATCCCATTCAACTCATTTATAAAGGTACGCACTAAGAGTACAACTGACAACTACAACCTTCATCATCATCATCCAACATCGCCAATAAAAGCTATATATTTGCTCCAAAGCTAAAGCTTCTAAAAGATCCTACCAGGTACATATAAATAAAAATAAAATGATAAATAAGCAACTGAAACAAAGAGTTCTGAATGAATCAACAGGATAATGAAACATAAGTTGACGATAGCATTTTTTTACGGTTGAGATTATCAACGCTATTCAACGTAGTTTTGAAATCTGTCTTGTATTCTCATCGTATCATTATATACTACCATCTGACTGAATAATAAATCCAAGTCTACTAAACACGTATTCTCTCCATTCTTGAAACTTTTCTGCTCGTCAGTTCCATCCTTAAAAACTTCCGAGCTATTTTTTTAACCATTCACATCATTAGATGCCTTTAAGTGCAATTACGGTTGTTCATTCGTGTACTACACATATGATGCAAGAATTTCTATCAAAGAGCTTGTTAAAATTAGGTGGTAAATACGTACTTGGGGTCCCATATCATTTTAACGATAGTCCGAGGTAATCAGGGGATAACAATAAGCCACAAGTTCAAGAACTCTTTGGATTATTCGAAGAAGGTAAAAAGTTTTTGCTTATGAGAACTGAAACTACAAGTGGAATTGTAATTCAGAGAAGGTGCAAACCACAAAACAGCCTAATGAATTACAAATTACGATTGGTTTGACCATCACTTTGTTATCTCACTAGCAACTACTAATGACTACTGCATGCTTTGACGTTTCATCCATCTTTTTGCAAGCTAATCATGCCGGCCAAAACCAACCACCACCCTTCTTGTTCATTAGCATTAGCAATTATTATAAGTATTCAACCGTCCAATTTTGGTAGTTTATTTCGGAGTTTGGAGACGTCTTAACATGACGTTTAGTTAGATGTAGGATTAGGTAAGATCGAAATCTAGCCGAAGTTAGGATAAATTAAAGTTTTTATTTTTTAAAGATTTTTACATAAGCTCGAAGTACCATATTCTTATTCCTTACCACATGCTCAATTGGTGCATTTAAAATCTAGTTTTTTTTAAAGACGGAGGCACATTTTTCCAAATTCCAAAACACTTACGTGAAAAAACCAGCTAACTAATAAGCAAGCCCCCAAGCCAATTATTTTTACAGCAGTCAGCCTTCATAGTTTAGGGTAAAACTTAGAAAAATATCAGTTCCGTGGGACAGAGTAGAAACAACAATGAAACTTCTTATATTAAATTACTGCAACAATACGACGTTATAATTTATGGGAAGCAAGTATCACCCAACTTGTCTATTTGTATTATTAATATTACGCTCAGTCTTTCTCCAAACCCTCCAAGATCTTAATCAGACAACTCTTTCACTCGGTAGAATTTTTCATGCCCACCCGTTTATCATACAAAACGCATCTACGTGTGATTAAAATAACAGCTCAGAATAGAAATTTTACGTAGAAAATGTCCCAGAATGTATTTCATTTCCAACAAAACACTATGGGACTTCTACAAGTACACAATAGATTGTAAGAAGCTAGTATCAAAATATTAAGGCTTAATTGGATTCTTAACACAACCCCCTGCTGCCCCAGCCGTAGAAACATTAACCTTGACAATAAAACCAATACTTTACTTGTAGTTCTAACACTACTTCTACTGGCAAACTAAATCTTCCTTACAGTAACTGGTAACTAGCTGTATTTTTTTAACAGAAGGAATATTGTTATCTAGTACTTTAAGTAAGAGTAATTTATTAAGGGCCACTTACTAGTTAAACATCAATACTTTAAAATACCTGCTGACTATTCATGACCACATACCCACGAATCTTTTCTTTACTATCTAAATTATTGTCTACTTCCAGTGAACCTTATTCCAAAACCTATAGACTGAAGTGACCTTTTGAAGGGAACATGGTCAATTCTGATTTTCAGGCTGAATAGTAATGGGAATCTACAAAAAGTAAGATCTACGTCTGGTAGGGTTTTGAAGGGTTCAATTTTGACTTTTTCTATATCGTCATATGTACACAAGACCTAGACTTTCTTTAAAATCCGTAGCCCAGTCTGTTTACAAATAAACCACCGTAGACTAACTCCCATGAATGCATGCACACAGTTTAATTTAATGTGACAGGTATTTAGAAAGTGTGCGTGGTTTAGAATAAATCTGTCGGATTTGTGCCGCTATCATCTTTTCAATAAAAGCTAACTAAGGAAATTGAAGGGTTTCGTTCATCTTTAGTAACGTAAAGTTGATTCAGCTCAGCTTCTTATTCTATTGTTGTCAAATCTAATCTTATTTTTATTCCGGGGCATAAGCCACTTTTGTATGGTCCAGTACACTTAATATGCATGGAAATTAAAGGTAGCAAGAAATTCTGAAAGACAAGTTGGCCATTACTACCGTGTAAAAAATATAATTTGTTTTTTTACAGATAAAATGTTAAAATTTGTGCATGACAAAAGGTCTGCCTCTATAATTTCTGAGTACGAATAAAATTATAGAGAACGTAGATGGTGCAGATCATTCATGACAAATATAAGTTTTTAGATCAATAATAGAAAGAATCTTCCGTTGTCAATCCGTCTCCAGCGATCTATCCAGGTGATCACATTTATTTCAAACTCAATAAAGAAATAATATTATCAGTCCAACTATTGAAAGAATAAGCGCTTTTCATCAAAACATTATTCACTACAGTGAATAACATGGTATCTGGTATAACAAAGTCCCTTTAGAACATTGTACTAACTGTAAAAGTGGCACGGCATGGTAATAAATTTTTATTAAAGCACTGTGGAAAAAAATCTAGATGAAAAGGTATGAAAGGGTTCAATTTGTCAATAAGAGTTTAAGCTAAGCTCAGTTCTTTTAAGCAAACTAAATAAAGGCTAATGAATTGATGTCTTTGCTCCAGAGTAAATAAAGGCAAGGCTCATTCGTTTCACTATATGTTCCTTAGATTTTCTGTGCATCGTTTTGTGGCATCGAATTGCATGCCCTTTTGTCAATCATCAAAAGACGTTAGAGATTATGAATTTGACCAAGTGTCTTGTTGAATAATGTCTCAAACTCGACTGAAGCTGTCTTGCCTTCGATGCAATTGAATGAAAGACATACAGAAGAGACGTTTTGTAAAAGGCGACAGACCGTTTTACCCATTTAATATTATAACCAATACACTTATCTACATTCATTTTTTGAAAAATTAACCTTAAAATTCAGTATATCTGCTCTCTTCTGGCATCTTTATTTAAAATATAAGTAGTAAACTAGCGAATTATTACTTATCAATACAAGAAATTTTAAATATTTTACCCAAATAAACAATTTCTGCTAAAAGCTTTCTTGATCTGAAAAAGTTCAAGTTTGCAGAAAGAGAGAATGTTTAAAGATTCATTCAAGAATTTATTGTAAAACCAAAACACAACTACAAAACGCTAATGTACACTTATTCGCCAACAAGAAGTACAATTGCTGCGGCCAATTTAGTTCAGAGACCCCGCAAATTCCATACACGATGATGAACTAGTGAAATTATTCAGCGTTTACGTACATAAAGAATCCTCCAATTCTTTTATGCATCTTTAAGTTACTCTTGAAGGGTTAGTTTAATACAACACGCAACTCTTGAGGAAACTTCACGACTTTTTTACCTCATGATCATTATTGACCCTCCATTGAACCTTGGATGATCAAACCAACAAACATCTTCGGTGATGTTATAAAATAAATATATAGCAAAAACTATTCGGCAATACGGAAAAGGGTAGATTAGTAGTGACTGATAGGGTAAAATAATTTAGGAAAACTGGTTTGTATCTCATTCTCACTCAACCTAGCCAATCCATCTCTATGTTCACGTTAGTTTGAGGCTGATTTTCGGCAAAAACTTGCGTAGGGATCAAGTAAAGTGTTTTTAAAACTGAAGAATCCTCACTTGTTAACCTTTAGGATTTTTATTTAATGAAATATGACCACTGTCCAGATGTTACTCTTTTCTGTACTTACAGGTACACACAAAACCCAGCTAATGCGTATTATAAACTCAACCTTATTTGGTTTCCTTCTTAAGACAGATTTGCATAAGGCAAACAAAAGCCAGTCTTAGTTGTCCAGTGGGCATAGGTGATGGAGAAGTTTAAAATAAAAACCATTACACACATGCACTTAAAAATACTGTACGTCTGTACTGTTAAGAAAGCAATTAATAATGAATATATGCATTAGCTTTTTTTTTACTGGACTGCATCTTCATTCCCGTAGTTCTATTGCAGAGACTCGTAGTTTTAAGCTGGAAGGCGAAGGCCGAGACCGAAGAAAGGAGTTAGTAAAGCAAAAGCTGTTCCAGTCAAGATAATGGTCCATGGATCATTAAGCAAAATGGCTGATGGTGATTTGGTATGCATATTTAACATCTCTTCCTTCCTATGCTCAACATTTACAGAACTAATTTTCAGTTTGTGCAGATGGCCACCAAGAAGAACACTCTTCAGTTCTAATGTAAAGATAAATAATATAAACTCGCCAACAAGTTTTTATAGATTGGCATTTCTTCCTCTTATGATCTTCATGCTCGATCTAAGGAATATGAGAGCGATTGCCATTGCATGGTTTTAGTTGTGGCAGTTAATAAATTCAAAGCTGGTTTAAAGTGTGCATGACGATTCTCAGCGATTACCAAACCGAGAGTGGTTCTCTAACAGTAGACGATAAACTTTAGCTAGATATATACAATATAAAAGCATAAATAAATGAACACCAAAGAAGAGTATCTAAATAGAAACAAGATGAGAAGTTGTGAGTGGTGGACAGGGAAGTGAAGCTGAAACTGATTAATGTTCTTTGAAATCTAAGACCATGGCTGCAATACCACCTACGTCTATTACAGATTTTAAGAGTTTCAAAACCAATTTGTCCATGGTGCGTTCATCTTCATCAATCTTATCATTCCTGACTGGAGTATTGATTAGGATCAAGAGTAAAAGAAACAAAAAGATGAATCCATACTGTGCTTTATTATGTTAGTGATCTAGAAATGCATTAACATTCTTATAAAGCGTGCATTTACTGTTTCAGTTATGCTAAGAAAAAATACGGTGGTACCATGAAGCAGTAAAAACAACTTTTCAATTTCAATTCAATATTTCACGGACTAAACTGTAGAAGATGTAGCTATTTATGGCTTGTCATTTTTAAAATAAAGGAATTTATTTCTGGATGACAAATCAGGTTCAAAAGAAATGAGATTTGAGATTCCCTTTTGAGCAGATAGATACACAGGTAGTCTTTTCGGTACTTTTTTAAACAAGCCTGAAAAATATTATATGTAGAGACATTTTCTTTGATCCGGTGTCATCTAGGCTGAATGATGATGACAGTTGAATGTAGGTTTAAAAATTGTAAGCCTCTCAACTCTTCAACTACGAGGACTAAGTCATTTCCTAACTATTCCGACGGACAGTTGTCCAAGGAAAGCATTCGCTATCTCTTACAGTAGATATGCTTGCCATATATTGCCTTCAAGTAAGCTTCTAATTTTGTAGCTGCGAAACATAAGGTTATCAAGCTATTTAAAATACATAATTTTAACCGAAATAAATTGATTCGCCTCGTTTGGTCTATGCCATTTAATCAAGTTAAACCAAAACCAAACTGTGATTGACTTTTCAACCGGAAAAAGGTACATGAACTGTAAAAAGCTTGAGTAATCTTTAAAAGCTAATCCTAAAATGGATCATTTGCTTTCATAATGTCACTGTTTAGTTTTATAGATGTCAGTTAAGAACAGAAATTAACGGCTGAGAAAATCGTTTGGAGATCAAACTTTTGAAACCTTTTGACCAACAGAGTAATAAATATTTCAGAAAATCTTCAACTTTCAGATAACGTATTGAATTCCATAAACCAACTTTGCTAAGCCTTTGAGAAGAACAACTCAAACTCGTAATAATAATCACAAACTTTCTCAAGCATTCTAGTGTTTGAAGGTCCCCGTTTCGAAAAACTCCCAAAAAAAACTGTATACTTAACCAAGTAAAATTCTAAAATAAATAAAAAGATAAATGACTTCGGCAAGGGTAACCTGTTTGGTTGGAGATGGAAGTAAAAGAAATAAAAGAAGTAAAACTAAAACTTCCAGAAATCATTTACAACGGCTATTCATCTGAGATCACGGAATTTCCTAAAGAAAAGCATTGAGAAAAAACACCAGTCCTTGCCTTAAAGGCTTTTAGACCCTTTACATTAGTTTATGATCCAGTTTTAAAGGCAACAAATATTTCAAGAGTTTTCTTCCATAATAAACTAATAAACATAAGATGCGGAGGCTTATTAGAAGGGACCTAGACAGAAGTAGGTTCTGTCGGTTCACCCACTTGTTATTTACCAGAAATGCAGTAGTTCATAATTCTTGTATTTTTATACAAGAAAGTTGAAGGCCCTCTCGTCCCAACCAACTACCGGTACATGAAAATAATAGTAACTCTAAATACAAGTTACTTTGAAAATGAACCTAATTATATACAAGGTTCCCTTTGTACATCTCTTTAGGCTGTAATGAAACTTGAGCTGATTTTTTGTGTCAAAAGGGACCCTTATACTTTACTCACTGAACATCTTCGAAGTAGCATTGTACTTGATTGGAGTATCGTAAAATGGTTTATGGCCCTGAATCTCAAGAAAATAGAAGTCTCAGGTCCTTCTACAATCTATATTTATGTGCTCGCCTAGAAGTTAGACCAACTCTTCCCTCCAATAGTTTGTTAATTTAATGCTTAAGTTACACAGTTCATACACTGTAACCTGGATCTGATTTCTTTTAACCCTCCCAACGAGTCATCACTTTCAAACCTAATAGGTATGCGACCCAGCTTATTGGATTTTGATCCCAAGGCTAGAGTTATTATACCTATTTTATGCAAAAAAAACAATTATTTGGTTACAAATTATAAACATCTATCATCAATCTAGTATCATAAATATGATGGTGATGGGTTTATGCTAAGTTACCGACAGTGATCCATTTTGCTACTATCGCGAAGCTATCTAAACTAGTAATCACCCAACCGAACTCAGATGATGAATGACTGACTAATAGTGTAAATGCTATGATTTGACTAGTCACAATGTTAAACTGAGGAATAAACCAAAAAAAGAATTATACGCAAATTAGTAAGTCGTGCATGAAGGATTGGAGCAAAAAATTCTTATCTCGTAGTCGCTGTCTAACAAACTCGGATGCTGCTTTCCCCATTATTCTGGGTCTGCTTCCACTTTTACATCATTTAATTTATTAATTTATACTTTCTAACATTTAGCAATAAGTTCGATCATAATAAACCCCAAGTCAGAATTCATATGCTGAAACTCTTAACTTAATTAAAATACTTTAGATGGTTAAGTAAACCGATATACCTAGACGTTGTGATCGTTGGATATTCCAACTTATACCTCCTCCATTTTTCGCATTTGGCAAGAAAGCAAAGCACATTTTTCACAAAAATAATGTCATACATTTATTTACATAAATTTACCAACCTGTTCTCTGGCAAGATTAAACCAAGTCTTTAGAATTGGTTCTAACCGATTGCTATGAAATCTCTTGGTTGTCTTCACGCTAAGGAACAAACTATCTAGCAGCTTCTTCCTTTTCTGATAATGCACTTTTTCCTTCAATCTCTCCCTTCTTCTACCAGTGTTACTACTATTAGGAACTTGCTTAACTTCTGCATAATCAGCTAAAGTTTCTTTAGGTTCGTTTGTGGTTTCTTGCAGACCACCACCACCCCCACTGGTCTCATTATCGGGATCATACAAGTAATTGTAATTGGCACCAGATGTTTCCGGTGCGAAATCTGGGATCGAGTTAGGCCAATCTTTGTCTATTGCAGGAACGTTCAACGGAATCGCATTATTGTTGTTCATATCAACATTTGTTTTTTCACCATTATTATCATCATCACAGTCTTCACAGCTTCGCAATACTTTCCCACCAACTCCGTCAATGTTATTGTTATCTAGTGTCAAAGAGTCATCTCTAAAACCACCTCTGCTACTACTACTACTAATACTAATCCCTGTAGCAGTAGACCAAGCTGGTATAGACATTAGAGATATTTGAAATAGGAGAACTGTGCAAAAGACCATTATGAGAATGAATCCTTGCAGCATATGTCGATGATAGGCTCTTCCAAGATTTATGGACAAAAAATTCAGATTTCCACCACCATTACTTGGATGAGGATGGTGAGCTTGGTGTTGCTTGCTGAATAAAGTGTAGCACCTTGGTCTTCCTAGTTTCATCGTGATATATTATCGATAATTATCCTGCTAGCTATGATAATAGTTAAAGCAAAAATGATTGCTTTACTTAAGTTGGGAAGGAAAACGAAAGTATTTTTATAACAACACCGTATCTATTATGATGTTTCCAGGAATTATTAACATAGCCTGGTGATTTTTATATACAGAGTGTGTAATGGCACTTGGATTAAATTCACGGGGATCATTATTTCCATATTTTCATAGGCATCTTCTACATAGGCGAAGTAACTCCTATTTTTACGTAGGAGATAGGAACATACATTTAGCTGTTGGCAGGTTAGGGCATTGGGGTAAGTTTTAACAAAAGATTGTAATGTATATAGGGTTCAGTAATCTGATGTAGTTTTGTACTCAATACACCTTACTAAGATGGAGGAATTGTTCGCTTTAAAAATCCAATTAGAAAACAGCATTAATCTCCTCCAAAGTCACCGACTGGTCTTCTCTTCCTATATCAGGTTACTTTTGCTTCATGCTGAGTTTAAAAATTAAAAAATTTGCCCCATACAGGAAAGAAGTGTATTTATGAGTATAATAATGGCTAATCCACAAAACAGGAACACACACACGACTAATCCTCAAACCCGGCAGTAATAGTGCAGTGTAGAGGAATGTATTGTGAACTCCTTGTATTTATAGCGTTATGAGTTAAAAAGTCTCGTATTTCCAACAAAAATTCTCCAGTCAACAAGGCTAAGTGACCCTTTTTCACATGAGGGATTCTTCCCCAAAAATTATCTCGATGCTCCACCAGTCCACTTAAATACTTTAAAAGGTCACTATCGGTTGGTTAGTTTTAATCTGGATGGTTGTTTGGCCCTTTGAAAGCTAGTGGTCCTTTCAGCCTATTATTTCTTAGATTTCTTAAAGGTTTCTCTCTGACGGTGGTATGCTTTCCAGAGTTGATTAGGCTAGGGAGTTTTATCTTTAGAGCCTTTCTTACTTACTGAATACGCCTGTCTCGTATATTGAAGTTAGTATGTAGGTTACTACAGAGCTACGTACTAAGATGTATAGGGAAATGAAACAAAATATGAGGGCGGAGTAGAGAGTTTTTCATTTTTGAAAAGTTTGATGGGCTTGTCTCAAATGCTTTCTTGGATTTACTTGCTAAGTCAGCAGAAGTGCATGAGACTGAGTCAAGACTTTCTTGTGAAATGGCCTTCTTACTTAAGGCTTGTTTGGTACCGGACTTGTGGAAGATGCAGATACTATTTTACTATTTGTTGGTGTATTAAGCTATTTGATTTTTTATTATTTAATAGCAATCCCCTTGAACAAGATGTCTTCATTACATCTAAAGTTTTTCCTTACACTCCTCCTTCTGTGATAACACAATATCATCTTTGTGGTATTCCTCTTCAATGCCATGTAAGCAACTTGATAAGGCTATGGCATGCATTTCCAGGGTTTTTATTGTATTTACGTTAGAACGATTGTGATTATGACAAATGCTTGCTTTTAACATTATATTTTACGACGACGAAAAACAAGGCCACCAGCCAGAAACGTTACTTTACTAAACAGTTTATAATATAAACAACCTACTCTTCAGTCAACCCGATAAGGGTAGTATACACTATGCGTACTTCACTTGTGCTTCATTGCACTTATCATATCTTATTTATTGCAGCAGGACATTGGTTAACACTCGTACTCTTATTTCACAGTACGAGGAAGGGATTTTATTATAACGCTAGGTAGGTTGGTAAAAGTCTCATATTTTTAGTAAGTTGGAGCGTGTATGCAGTCCTTTATGATGGAAAAGTTCTGCTTGGTTGTTTTCCAATCCAATGATTAACTCGTACTTGCTTATAACTTGACTGAGCCAACTTAAAACAAAGCATGGAATTTTAAACACTATAAAGATAAGCCTGACGTTTTAATGTTTGCGAACCAGTCATTAAAAACGTTTATGGAGATATTATTACTTTTTATGATTTAAATGTCCTCAGGAAAAACTTGAGACGAGGTTTCTTCATGAATAGTTTGTACAACGGCTGGAATTGAGTGGTTATTTGTTTTTGCACGGGGAAGATAGTAATTTGTATCGGGATCTGATTAAGAAATTTTAATTTTCACGAAGTTACCTTTGCGTCAGGGGTTGCATAGAATTTGATGGAATGCTTCACCCCTGAATGGTTAAATATCGTAACAGACACGGACGGGCTAGTCCTGTACTTACTTTGGGCCAGCCAGATTGGAACTGAAGAACAAGTTGTTAGGTTCATGATGATGATATGAAGCAGGTTGGATTTTTGTTGGTTCCTAATCTCAACTTACAAGTTACAAAGGCGAGCTTAGTTACTTAGTGGTAGTTGGATTTATTTACGCAGTTTCAGGGGGATGGGGATTTCGGGTGTAGGGTCTTGGTTTGAGACTTAAGGTTCCATATTATTTCCTAAGATGCATGCTTTACTCACGTAGTTATTGTTATCTTGTTATCTTCATTAATTGAGAAGTTGTCCATAATCAATTGATGACAGGAGTTTCATAGGTGTCGTTAAAATATTTATGCTTAGTTAGCTATCTCATCTTCACTTAAAAACATCCTTCAAGCAGCTATACGAGCCCAGTCAATTGTTTTACGAGTAGGATCACTGCCCGTTTGTCATATATATGTCATATAGTCTGACTGGGTATTTCGTCGGGGATAGTCGCTGCAATTGTCTATGTTCGACCTGATCACTATCGGCCATTTACTTTTATGTGGGGGCACACACACTCCGTTTTACCCTTTCTGTTACTTTTTTCCTTCATTCGTCCTCACGTACCTAAGACTTTTCATTTTAGCAAACTTAATCTAATCTGTACTTTGTTATTTTTGAAAAAAATATAGGGATTGAACCTTTTTGACATTTTTCACCCGACCGTGTCCAATTGACCCCCATGGGTACCTAAAACTTTGGATTTTAGTAAAAATAATTGGTCATTTGGTACTTTTGAACAAAATTAGAAGAACAATATTTTTGGAAATTTCAGGCCAGTCCCCACTGGTCATTATGACCCCCACGGGTCCGATCGGGCTGGTTTACGAACTTAAACCTCAAAATTAGCCCTGAACCCACTGCAAAATTTCGGCGCTATGGTGTCATTATTTCTCGAGTTATAGTGCGTACACACGGACAGACGGACAGACTGCGTGGCTACATAAGCCCAATTGACTGGGCTAAAAATGCATACATCTACTCTAAAAAAATAATGGTTAGGGAGATAATATTTTTCCATTGTAAAATGGTAGGTAATGTGAACTTATCCCTTATTTTGTCATTTCATCAAAAGAAAGTGTACACAGAGTAGATTTAAAGTAAATATAAATCGTTAGTGATAAGTCAATAAAGCTATAATCCTAAAAACTCAAAGCATCCTCCCTAGCCAACTTCCTGGAAGTAAATTCTTGCTGAAAGTATGTCATGAGTAAAATAACCAGTTTACTCTCAGCCAGGTCATGGCTGCAAAGCTGTTTTTATTTCTTTAAACAAAAGTGACATTAACAACTTCTTAATAAAGGTATAAAAATGAATTCTACAAGTAACAAGTTTCCGTAGATGGGAAAAACTCCATTGAAATCAAAAGGAAAGAGTGCATCGGCCGTTAAACATTGGTTTGGCATAAGTTTAGGAGTAAATTTAGCATCCAAGTGGTCTACTAACCCACTTTTAGGAAATTCTTTCACTTTATTTTCTATATTAGCTATCCTACCTATCGTATTATCTGCAACATTCATTTTATCGGAATTAGGTTTATCAAGTTTACTAACTTGACAATTTATTTAAACATAAACAATTTTCTGGACAGATGCTGTGGATAATTTAAGCATGCGATAATACAAAACTAAATCAATTATGTAGGGAAAACTATGAAAAAAATGAATAATTATGAAGAAAACCACAAGGCTAGTTTGGAAAGTAAATAGTACTCCGTCCATGAGATCTGTCGGGGTTGAGGGTGACATTTTTTTCTGAATGATCGCCTTCAGTAACCCAAGCATGCATAGTTCGATTGTGGAGTAGAGAACAAGGGTCCATTTTATTAAGCTTGTTAGTTCCTACCACAGAATTTAAATTGACAGTCATGACAAGATGACAAGGTATAGTGGACGATATGCATAATATGTCCTTTTATTTTAGATGTTTTTCATTGTTAAATATTTGCTAAAATAAGTAATAAGTAACAAATAGTTATGAATTTGTTTACCTTGTGAACTCCGTAAAAAGTTAGAACACCGCAGACAAAGTATATAATTCCGTATCCCCAAAGCATGAATAGATCTGCTTTCCTTACAGCCTAATTGCAATTTTTGAAAAGGTTTGTACCAACCACATTTTACAGTACAAAATAATACCATAAAATATCAACAGGCTCAACTCAGCAACTTACAATTTGTGCTGAAATTTGCTCCAGCATTCCATTAGCATATTGAGGGTTGTAAAACTTGAAAGTTTCAAATCCACAAAGTAGAAGAAACACTACGCTCAAAAACTGTGAATATACAACGAAAATAAACAGTAACCTAGAATCCGATTGACCATGGAGAAACTTAATTTTTGTAAATGCTTTATCTATCTTTCTTACCACATGCAGAAAAGTTAAGAAGAATGTCGAAGTTCTTAGCGAAATACCATAACACATTTTGCCTCAACTTTCACTAAACGACTACTAATAATTAAAATAAATGTATTTGGAATATATCACCACACATTGCTTTCCATTTGAGTTGATTTTAATGAATTCTTTAAAAATAGATTACAGCAGTTTACTGTCTAATAAAGTCTGGCAACCATTAAAGCGTACCACTTCTCTTTAAATTCAACTGAAGACTAGCACTATAGAACTATGTTGCTATTTTGAATTTATTATCAGACACAAGTTGTAAACTTGCAGGTATTTAACTTGAATTATTTACATGAGTAAAACTATGCGATTTAAAGAATAAGGAATATGAGAAGTGGAAGTTACTTTAACAGTTGTATGCTACAAGGGAGGGGATTTTTACAACAAGCAAGTTTCAAACTTACCATTAAAGGTAATGCAGATATAATTTCTGAAACAAACAAAACAAAGCCCATGGAAAAGGGGTTTAAATCATCTTTATATGCAAATTCCTTAGTGTAGTGTACGCTACCGTGGGAGATAATGCATTATATTAGCTAAAACAATAGAATATTAAATCCATGCAGTGGAAGTTGGCTTATCGTAAAAGTAAAGCCGAAGCAGGTTTGGGTTAAACGTTAATTAAATTATAAATAAAACACAAAACTACTACTCATTTATGCTTGAAAGGAGTTTATTCTCAGTCTAATTAATCTCCCGTTCATTGCTGACAATTAGTAGATACATATGTGGAAATATTGCAAATTAGTTAAACTCATTTATTAGATCAGAATGTAACAATAATTCACACCATGTGTCATGTGTCGCAGATTCATTTGTCTTGTTTTGTAAAGTTAAGGAAATGTATCGCTTTGAAGGAACTGGACACTTTTCGTTAAGAAATGTCTCCAACATGCAACAACGTACATTACAACAGAAACACAAAATACCAAATACTGCTCTGCTTGCTATTTGTAACATGAGTACAGATTATATTTATATGTATATATATATGTATATGTATATTTACATATAAATAGTAGGTAAATGTATTCCAGACAAACAAAAAATGTAATTAAAACCCTTAAATTACTAAACATGCACCGACTATAACCTCTTGTTCTCCTAAATCTGCGAATCAACATCAACAAAAGTTTTAAAATAAAGCGATGATATGCATCTAAAAGCGACAGAGCTCCAATCTTTACAAAGTTTATTATTTTTTCCAGAGATTTTTTACTTTTCACCCTAGATGAACATCACTTCATGCTTGGTTGATAAGTTTGATAGTATAATTTTAACCTTTGGTAATAATTGACACTTGTCAAATAATTCATAAAGTCTTATACAGTCGTACAGGCAACAACCAAGGCCCCAAAGTAGTTTAACATTGACAGCGTCATTGAATTGAACAGTAGTATAAAACTCATTTATCAAATACTATTTAAGCCAAGCCTGTAGAAATTTTGCCAAATCTTAAATCAAATTATAAATTACTCGAAATGAAATTCAAATCAATTTTGTTAGTACTGCTAATTACATATTTGTTAATTGAACCCTGCAGTACCTTTTACATGCGAACTCAACTAAGCGCTGGTGAAAAGAATTTGCGTATCAAAAAGGAATCCGAAGCTTCAAATAAGCTCGTAAACTATAATTATACAGCAAACATATCTCGCCAAATTGGAAATAACATAGTAAATTTTGTAAGAGGGATAATTCCAACACTCCAGCCTAAAGTGGATTTTGCTGCAGATACAATATCCGAAGTGGTGGACGCAACAATGTCAAAAATATCTCAAACGATAGAAAACACTAATAATGGAATCTTGGGACTGGAAAAGTTTTTTGTCAATATGTACGAAGTCTTCATACTTAATGCAAACGGTGGGAAAGGAGCGTTAACAAGGATAAAGCAGTGAGCTCGGTTAACCACAGAGTTCTGCTCAATAAGAATAAATAATGAACAAGAAATAAAAAATAGTTTAACTATAGTAGTTCACAAGTTATGTTGATTAAATAATGTCCAACGCCCTTCGTTTTTATTGCATTTCAAGCCTAGCCGATCGGACCTCAGTTCTCACCCTTATCCATCTCGGCTTAGTTTTAATTTTTTGTACATTCATGGCTTTAGTTAGTGCATGTAGTAAGTGTAAAAAATTCTATACTCGGCATGAAGTTGCTTTATACTCAGCCCTTAATTTGGTAAGTAATATCCGTTTTCTTTGTTATTATTCATTATTGTGAATTACATGTTCCATTTTCTTGCTCGGGGACTAAATCCATCAAATGCAAATGATTTCCAATATTTAATCTATAGGTTCACAGCTCGTTGGAGCTAGTTATATTCTCATTTTTCGATCCAGTTTACCGTTTCAGCAGAAATAGAGGAAAACTCATATTTGTCGGTATTGTATAATTTCTAAAAACACACATGAAAACTGGTTTAAGACTAAAATTCTGAGAAATCTTGTCACGAAGTCTGAATCTTATATGTTTGTCAAAAATGTAGGAATATTTCTCTTCCGTTGTCTCATGGCTTTGGTTTTGCATTTCAGCCGCAGACGAGTAAGCATGACGAGAAAAATATTGAAAGAGAAATTACATAAAGCGTAAGTTAAAAAAAATTATGATGTCTAATCTCAAACTGTGTTATTTCTATTTCGTTCAAGGCTCACGCAAGAATGTGTCAAGCATGGTGCATGTCTGAAGCTGGGTTAATACTTGTTATCGTGACGATTGCCTTAACAAATACAGTGAAACTATCAAGATTTGGAATAGCGATTGTTTTCTTATCTTTAATTTTTAAACTATACGGTCTATGGGTTGTATATTATTTTTCACTTGATGTGCAAAGCGATAATACACAGTATATTGGAACTAGTTTGAAGAATGTAAGTTTAGCTAAAAATGAGGACACTAATTGTGAAGTCAGTAATGATATAATTTTAGCTAGCGCTTATGATAACGATGCAACTGCAACTGTTGATTACTATACGGTAGCAGCGCCAGCATCATCTCCTATTTCGATGTCGCCTGATAATGAAGTTCAGTACTCGGTAATTTATGTATAGAAATTGTAACCAGAAACAAATATGCAGAAAACGGAATTTTAAAGATTTAATCGGACATTATTAAAACTTAAACCACTAAATTGTGCACAAGTCATACAACATTAGGCCCAATCGCTCAAAATGATGTCAGAACCAAGTTCTCCTAGCATTCGTATAGTCGCATCGTTAGAAGACATGTATTTTAATTGAAGGACTGAGGAATCCACAACGCGTAGATTTTGTACACCAAATACTCTGCGAAAAGTTACATAATTATAGCACCTCAGTAAAAATATGCTGTCGTCATTAATGAAACCTTCTAAAACTAAATTCACCTTAGATGAGAATCAACAACAGCTCCTGGTTCATTTATATCTCGGCCTATGGGAGCAGTTCCGCAATATTTATATGCAGTTATTGTCGAATGTCTCGCCACACATTCGTAGTATTGATCACTTTTAAACAGATATGGTTCACACCCGGGATAAGGGGCTATCATCAAGTGACCATTAATATCTTTCATCGCCTGCGTCTCTTCAACAAGTTTGATAGCAAACTTTATGCCTTCATTATAATAGTACCAATTTAATTATGCTGTACGACCTTTTCATATAAAAAGTTCATATTGAATGAAAACCTTCAATTACAGCATCAATATCCTCTCGTTCTTCAAAATACTTGGGATCAATTATCAATGAGCTATAAGGATTTTTATCCCGTAGCTTGATGAATCCCATACCTTTTGGTCTCTTTAGCGCAACCAATTGTAAAAATGAATCTTTCCCTCGAGCAAGTTCAAAATATTCTAAACTTTTTGGATTATAGTTAAATGCTTTCCCGAAGTCAAATCTCGTCCTAGAGTCCGTAGAAGCCGCAATTACATAAGTGTGGATATCTGGAGAATCGGTCCTTCCCTGGCTTCTCGATTGATTAGTTATTATGGAATAAGTCATTTCTGTTCGACCCCCGGAAATTACTCCAGTTCCTGATCTCAGCCATTCTAAAATTGCAGGTAGAGTGATATCCCGATGTCGGACGAATGAGTATCCTTCTTTCACTATAAATGGACCCACCATAGCTCCGTACTTGTCTTGGAGACTCTTACCAACCGGTAGATTTACTAGTGGTTCAATCTAGAATGAAATATTTTTATACGACACACTGCACTATCCAACTGGCTTACCATTGTGTAGACAATTTGCAGCAGGCGTACTTACGCCAATCTCTCTCAAATGTTCTTCCGGTCCAATACCAGAAAGCATTAGGATGCGAGACGTTTGAAGAGTCCCTGCACTCAAAATGACCTCATTTCTAGCCGAAGCATGAAACATTTTCCCATGTCGCTCATATCGAACTCCATAGGCTACATTATCTTTAAACAGAACCTTTGTAACGTAAGCATATTTCCGAACGATAAGATTGGGTCTGCTTCTCATAGCGTTTCTTAAAACCGAATGATATGCATCAGACCGTCTTCCATTTTTAAGATAAAATTCTACTGGAGCAAATCCTAAGGAAGTTAAAACCAAATGGCATTTTAAAATGGGGATGATGGAAAGTTCCTAGCTGATTAAATATTTAAGATTTACCCTCCGTATATGGACCATTATTAGGATCTCTAATTCGATAACCTAATTCAACACCTGCTAGGAGTAAATGGTTTGTCACTGGCATAGTAAATCCTCGCTCTACGCCCATACCCCCGAAAGATCCATGCATTTCTGATTGGAAAAGTTCCACAATGTTATATATATATTCCTGCATTTACAAACATTCATAAGCTTTCTAATCAACTATTTCTAATACCCCACCTTTGTCAAACCATCCGTCATAATTTTCAACTTTGTTGTAATATTTTAGAACGTTATTCATTGACCAGCGTTTGTCTCCTGTCTTTTCGGCTACTGAATCAAATCCTTGGACATTACCTCGTATATATATTAGACCGTTTATAGAACTTGACCCTCCCAAAACTTTTCCTGCCGGCCAATGGGAAACCTATTTTACGTAAGATCCAAAGTTTAACTATACTATACGTTTTTGAATGAATGACTTATGATAACCTACGTGATTATTTAAGCCCCATGCTGCGTGTTTTTGGGGGACAGTTCTGTGAGCAAAATCTACAGGTTTCATATTGTTTAGCAAATATGCATATACTGGGATATCTAGAAAAGGACTTGGTTCCCCTCCCGCATCGAGTAAGAGTACAGAATACTGTTCAGATAATCGGTTAGCTAGTTGACAACCGGCCGACCCTGCTCCAACTTAAAATTATTCGAAAGTAGTCGAATAATTTTATATAAGTCGTTTTCTAATATTTATTTTTATTATTTTCGTAGTTTACCTATAATAAAGTCGAAGGTGCCAATTTGTGGTTCTGATATCATTTTGTAAGAATCCAAAGTTTTATCTGATAGAACAAATGAAAGAAGAAATGACTCCAAATATTCCATGAAAATGAAAGACGCTGGTCCTAGCTGAATGATTTTTTCGAACCACTGCATTTTAATTTTCAGTGAAGAAAGTAAAAATCTACAAAATTGGCCCCGTAGGTGTAAAGATGGGTAAATTGTACTGGATAATTTTGTCAAGAAGCCTAAAATGTCAATGAGCAAATTCTAACAGGACATATCATACCCAGAAACCAGACAATAATTGATTCGTACTGTCTCGATTCTTTTGGTAATATGCTCCAACAATTTAGTTAACTAACGCGTGAATCGGATATAGCGGTTGGGTAAATTATACAAAACTTGTTGTGCAGACATTTATTTTTGGTAAATGCTCAATTTCAGGTACGTTAGGAAAGGAACATTTGACATTTTTAGTTAAATTAGTTTGTGCTTTCCTTCCTGCTAAATTAAATGATGCTTGCTGTAGGGTTGAATTTAAGAATATTACGATATTGATATGATTCGTTGGATATTGTATATTCTAAGTATATATTACTGGATTGATTGATTGTTCTAATATATTTAATTAGATTTAAGAATATAAAGGAAATAGCGGTTTGGAAAATTATGCAAAATTTGTTGTGCATGTATTCATTTTTAGTAAATGACAATAATACTCAACTCAATTTAAGGCACATACAGGGACAGTTGACACTTGGAAGTATTTGTGCTTTTCCTTCCTGGTAAATTAAACGAGGCTTGCTGCAGCTTTGAATTGAAGAATATTACGATATGGATATGATTATGGTATTGTTGGATAATATATTGTACGTATATATTGCTGGAGTGATTGATTGTTCTAATCAATTTATATAGATTTAAGAATATGAAAGGGAACTTATGAATAATTTACGTCAGATTTGCCGTTTTTCTAACCACGAAAACGAAAAACTACATTTTTAACCCAGATATATAAACCCCCACAATCATCCGTTGTGATTTACAACTTTTGAAGCACTCTATCTTTTCATAAATGCGAGTAATTTAATCGCAGACTGTTTGACATATTTTGACATATTTAGACATTTAATTTAAGAAGTATTTAAGTACAGAATTACGAAAGTTAATCAGATTTAATTTTGCAGATGAAAACGCAACATTAACACGATTTTTTACAAGTTCAACTAAGCCATTTAGGATTAATTTAAACCTTCTCATCCGTAGAAAGAATAATGCGTGCTTTCCAATCCTCATCCAATCTTCATAGGTCACAGCACGCAACACGAATATTGTTCAGCGCGGTGTCATCCCCAACTAAAATATATTTTTATACCCAATCTGAAATTATGTACAAGAATAAAATTCGTCAAACTAAAATATATCAGTAACTAACGTGGTCCTTGATACTCCTCAACCTGAGTCTGCAGTCCACAAACGTACTCATGACTGTCACAAATCCGCGGATTAGTCCATTCCCCCCAGCCTTCCCCGTCAAGCTCAACAAAACCGTCAGGACTTCCAGAGCATAAGACTCGTAGATTATTAGCAGCACTTTCATCCAACAAAGGCGTATTGGCTTCCACTGAACGAAGCGTGAATCCAGTTATGAACCCATTCCCATTGCATCTATGAATTTTGCCCCATCTTCCCCATTCCCCCTCTGTGCTTGTAATTTCTCCCAAAATAGCTGAATCTCCAGGAACGCCGCAGTAAAATTTAACTCCATTCATGCAAGTATCATCGTAAACAATCCCAATTGCATCCCAAGGGTCAGTCTTCGCGACGGCTGCAACTACCTTGGTTCCTGCAGGACAAAACTGGAACTGGCCCCATGTCCCCCAATTTGTTACAACTGGTGAAGTTAAATTTTGGGCTGCTGAAGACCATCCTATGAAAGATGCAATAACGAAAACGATAAAAAACTGAGACATTCTCCAATTCTAAATATCGACTCGACTGCAATTTGTATCTCTAAAAATTATGGTCTGTGTGTAGGAGTCCGTGTAACCAGGCAGAATGACTAAGTTTTTGACCTCCAATAATATGCAAGTATTAGTTGACTTAACCTTTAAGTCAATGCATGTTTATTTCACCTACGCGTATACCAAATTAGCTGTCACTAACTGGCGTTACGAATTTATCATGTTGTATTTTGTAGCCTTATCAGCAAGCTCGGACCAGAAGTTTGGAATTTTCGACAAAAATAAATTTCCTCACTACCCAGATAAGCTTTGACAGACAAGTAGATTATCATTTGACTGAAGTAATGGAATTATAATACACATGGCTTAAATGGAGCTCATGCAAAAAGAAAGCTGTAGCATACTTTGCCTGCAATTGGCTCTCAGGATAATGGACATGAAGGCTGATACTAGTGATACTTCAATTTGCAATCTTAATCACATTAAACAGTCACTGCTTACATGACAATGCTAAGCTGCTCAGCTTTGTTACTTAAAAAAGTACCATAAGGCGACATTCATTTGTATTACGTCTGAACTTTATTGATCCTACGGAAAATGTCAAAGGTAACGCAAAGCCATAAAGCTGTAAGGTCTAAAAATAAACTTCTAACTTCATACATATATGCACGCTTCGCATAGGAAATTGGTTTACCCCAATGATAAAACATATGAGCTAAACGTAGCGTAAGAAAGGCAATTGTTCGCTCGAGCTCCGCAATCCTAAACTAAACCCGTAAACACAGGTAAGAAATCCGCAGAGATGATGCTGTTGCTTCGCTTTATACCGTAGATATACGGATGTATCAACAGTAAAGCTACAGAAACGGACAGATCCTAAATATTCGGAGAAAAACACCGAGAAAGGGTACGTACTTCCTAGGCGGATGTAGAACACGAGCTGCGTGTTATAGAAACGCAGAAATTTTGCGAACTGATCGATAATGTCAGACTCAAACTCAACTGTACTCTCCCAATCTCCTCAGATCCCCAATCCGTCCCGAGTTAGAAGATAAGGCCCAAAAATACCTCCTTATGGTAAGGGCTACACAGCTCTCTCTCACTACTTCAAATAGGTAGACGGATGGACCAACCCTAATCATACATCATTTAGTTAAACAATTACTTGTGTAGTTTTTCTACACCGTGTCAGTAGTATCAAATGATAACTAGGTCTTCTCAGCTTTCAATTAGTAGAAATGTATCCACATATTTTCGAGATTCGCATTGATAATGAGTCAAAAAAATATTACGCAGGACAATCGGTAGAAGGTCGCGTGGTCATTGCTGTCCAGAAAGAGAAAGCAGTCAAAGGTAGATTATACAAAGGTTTTTAATGAGGAATGTTGATAGCTTTTAAGTGAGACACATCTTGCATTTTTATTATGTGAAAAAAAGGCTTGGTTTCTATTGGAACTTTATAGGGGTTGATATCAGGATCGTTGGGAAAGGTAACGTGTACTGGGATACTGGAATTAAGCACAATAACATCTTTAATGAATCTGAGATTTATCTTAATAAAACTTTCAATTTGCTTAGTCCAGGTAAGTACAAAATTAGAATTGGGGGTTCTAAAATATTTCAGTCGCATGTTAGGTTTTAACCATTAAAGCTCTTAAATTGCTTTCCTCTAGAGGAAGGCCGTCAAACAACTTTGCAACCTGGAACCTACGAGTACTTTTTCTCAATCCCTTTACCTGTAGCAATCCCATCTTCACTGGAGAGCCAACACTGCTTCATACGCTATTATCTTGAAGCAGTGATTCATCGCCAGTGGAAAGATGAGCAAACTGTACAAATTCTTTTCTACGTAACGAGCATCACAGACTTGAATTTGAGTCCGCATGCAGCAGTTCCTGCAAGTTTTCAAAAAGAGAAAAATGTTGGATTCAGCATTTGTCAAACTGGACCAATCAATTTAAATTTTATGATTGGAAAGACCGGATTTGTTCCAGGGGAATATCTTCAATTTGGAGTAGAGATTAGAAATACATCGGGAACTAGAGTCAATCGTGTTCAAATAGCCTTAAAACGAGTAAGGATTTTCGAATGATATAAATAGCTTAGAGGTTTGAGGCAGCCATTAAATAATAATTAACATTTCATGTTTTTTATAACAATAAAGATGATTAGCTGTCATGCTAGAGGCGAAACGAAGCCTACTCATGAAAAGATTTTTCAGCTCAATGGACCATCAGCGGAAACTGCAGGATATTTGTTATGGCAGAGCAATTTCGAAATACCAAACCTTACTCCAAGCAAGCTAATCGGATGTGAGATTATTAGCCTTCAATACTACGTTGAGGTAGTCGATTAATTTTGCGTTCAATTTAATTAATCTTACATTTAAAAGACTTTGAATTGCGTCAAAAAGTACACAATTACTTTAATCTTTTACAGATTAAACTTGGCCTAGATAAATGGGCTGATGTTAAGTTTAACATGCCTATAATCATTGGATCAATCGCTTTTCGTAGGGATGAAAAATTGGAATTGCAAGCTTCGCCAGTTAAAATTATTAAAACAGTCGGATTTTCTACTATAACTTCCCCTATTCTTGGAGAAGAGTTCAAATACAAAGAATCTTGGGGCCAAGATGATAAAACTGGGAGCGCAGCGATTACTCCAGTGTACAACGGATTAGTAGGGGATATTCCAGTTTTACCTCCGTTGGACTTGGCACGTAAGTCGCACCTAATTAAAATTTCAGAATTTAAAATGTTCCAATTATCCACGATTCTATCTTTCTAACAGTGTTTCAAAAAAAGCCTGAGAGACATCCTCATTTTAGAAGTTACGAAGACTGCGATTGCGAGTTTTTATACCCTTTTCGAATCACTTCGCCTTTGCCGCAGGAATACAATCAGCCACCACGGCCTCATTCAAATCCTGGCAACTTTTGGGAACGGTCAGGAAACTGGGGCAATGAAAATGAATAAACTAAATGGGAAACTTAACTTACAATCATCACTTAATTAAAACGATATCATATCAATCTCTATACAACGCCCAACCTTATAAGCTGAATCTGCATAACATAACACCCCAACGACAGAATACAGAAAACGCTTGAAGTACAAGGAGATACAGAAATAACTCTTCTTTTCTTTTAATTGACGAAGGTACTAAACTCCATAATAATAGACAATAACACCAAAAAATGTCACCGTATTATCAGTACTTTGTATTTCCAATAAATGCTCATTTGAAGTCCATGTTTGCTATCGTATTTGGCCGACATTCTCTTATTTCTTTATCTTATCGTACTTGTAAAATCCTTCTCCAGATTTTACTCCAAATTTGCCTTCTTGTACCAGCTTTTTTAGAGTTGGAGGGATGACGAAATTCGGATTGTCTGGATAGCTTTTAACCCAACCTTGTATAAAAAAGAATTCCCAAATTTGCTATCTGATACTTCAAAATTAGGAATCGATAATAAGAAAATAAATAAAATACCTTCCACAATGAATAGAATAACATCTAGGCCAACATAATCCGCCAACTCAAACGGTCCCATTGGATATCCTGCTCCTAGTTTCATAGCAGTATCAATATCTCTAGGTGACGCATCTCCTTTAAATATAAAGTTAATTATGAATACACGACACAACTCAAATTTCGCTTCGACCCTTAAAATAGAAAAGTTAAATCCTAAACACAACTACTGTCCGTAACGCACCTCTCTCATACATCAACACAGCTTGCACTAAATAAGGGACCAGAAGCCTGTTAACAATAAATCCAGGAGTATCTTTACACGTCACTGTAACCTTTCCCAAGGCTTGTCCCCATTTCATCAACTTGTCGTAAGTTTCTTTGGAAGTCTCATCAGTGCTAATTACTTCAAGAAGTTTCATCACAGGCACCGGATTAAAGAAATGTAAGCCTGCAAATTTGTCTTTGCGATTAGAATTGGCTGCAATATCCTTGATAGGTATCGAAGAGGTATTGGAAGCAAGAATAGTCGACGCTGGAGTCAGCTAGTAAATAAAAAAAATGAATTTTCAATTCCAATATAACACCAGAAAGTATAAGCTTCCAAAAATTTCAAGCTTTATCATACAGCTTCAATATCCTTAAATAGTTTCCTCTTAGCATCCAAGTTTTCTACAATAGCTTCTAAAACCAATTCCGAGTCCTTGACCGCACTTAATTCTTTGGTGAAGTTAATTTTTGCCAGTACTGAAGGAGCATACCCAGCCGCTTTCGAAGGGTCATCCTGCCAAGATAAATTATGGATTACTTTCAATCAAATTATTAAAAATACATCTAACTACCGTACTCCAGGAAATAATATCGTTTCCAAGTAAAAATTAAAAAACGCTTAGCATGAGTTAGGAGGAAGTTATTAATTTAACTTTGGGAATTATTTCAACAAATACGGTACTTACAGAAAGCTAAAACTTAACCCACCTTGAATTTATTTTTGGCAACCCTCTCCAAGCTTTTAGTAATTATCGCCTTGGTCTTCCCAAGAGCTTGCTCATTAATATCGACAACATTTACAGTATTTCCTGCAGCAGCTGCAACCTGTTACATGATTTCAAAACGGTCAATAAACGTCTAATCAAATGATAAGGTAAATGACCTATGACCCATGACCCACCTGAGCAATTCCACTACCCATAAGTCCGCCTCCGATAACACTGATTTTTGAAATATAACGCTGTCCCCCAAGTCCACTCAGCCCTGCTACTTGGACTGATTTCCATAATCCAGAATTCAAATACATTTTAAACTCTCTTATTTCTTAAACCTCAACAAACTTTCGGTAATTTCACTAAAAAGGCCGGTGTTTTTAGTTTTTTACTCCCTTTCCGGCTCTTCTGAAGAACACTGAAAAATAAATAATAATTGCACTACATTTCATAAAAAACCCAATTATTTCATTGAATTCTTGAAATAAATAAAATAAATATGTCAAAATAACAAAACAACTTACCGACCAACCGAACTTAAAAAAAAGTAAGAAGTCCAAACTCCAAAGGGCAAACGGCAAAACTGCAACTCCCACTGCAAAGTTTTCCCCTAGCTATTCATTCCATTTCCATTTTATTACTCGTTGTGTTGTGTTGTTCCATAGCTGGGCACACTCGCACACTCCTCGGAGGGGTGGCTTAAAGATGGGTATTTTCGATGGGTGTGGTCGGGTTTCAGCAGGATGGGTGATGGGTTTCGAGGGGTGGGTAAACCCTACGATGGCGATGGGTTAAGAGGGGTGGGGTATCGGTATAATAATTGAAGAGGAGCTCGGAGGGGTAAAGATGACCCATCGGATAACATGGAATATAATTGCACAAAAGAGCCATGACCCAGTAAATATTAAAGAAACCTCCTATTTGTTGATAATTCATCTAACTAGGATGGCGATTGGCGATGGTTCCGTGAAAAACATTCGATGGCGATGGGTCTTTCAAAAGGGCTAGCGATGGGTCCGGAGGAGTATTGATGAGTCAAGAGGGGTGGCTCCCATTTTTCAGCGATCGGGATGGGTAATGAGGGGTGTGTTACTTTCGTTTCAGCGATGGCGATGAGGCTGGGTCAAGGGGGGTGGCTGAACGCGGGGAAGGTTTACGATGGCGATGGGTGCGGATGGGGTATGAAACGCCCAGCTATGAGCCAGGGACAGACCTTCCCGGTCCTGACCTCTCCACACAATTTATTCTGCTAGGACTGGCTATCCCGTTCATCGTCCGTTTCATGCCATGCATCTTGCAGGATTATCATTGGGCTTTTCATACTCTTTTTTAATGCTTATGTTTTCTAAGGTCTGAATACTCCCCCCCCCCATGCACGGGGAAAGTAAATTACGAACGTCTTCAGACGTTCTGTATTTTTTTTTACTGAACTCTTCAAATTGCATTCTCTAGAATACGGATCAAAAGGAGCTCTGCAATTGCAACCTTATGATACCAGATTTCCACAGGTAAATGTTTAAAACACTCTTAGGTGATTGAATAGTCTTATTTCCATACAGGAGTGCCAAAAAGTGGTACTAAAGGAGTAATCTCTCAGTTCTATATTGTCCATTCATGAAAAACAGATCAAGGATTGGGTTTCATATCGTTTCGTAACCCCTTATGCAATGTAACTTGACCACTCCCCATCGTAAAGGTGTAATAACATTTAATCGCCCATTCAAATAACAACCAGCCGCAGAACCCTGCATTACTGGATTCTAAATTTGATTTTGTAATCCGATATTTGTTGCATTTGTAGCTGGCATCATATTATATACAGGCACAGGAGAGAAAAGTAACGTTTAAAAGTTTATGAAGTTTAGTTACGCCATCGCCAAGTTTTATTCTAGAATGTAAGAATCGAATGCTGTTTTATTCTAGAATGTATCATCGAATGCTAACGACAACTAGCAATACCCACATTAGTTAAATGGCATTGTATTAGCATCAGTCTCAAATTTTATCAATAGTATCATTCCATTTTCCATTATATGCGAGTGAAGCCAAGTCAGAATGTTGTTTCTAGTAAGCCGTAGATAATAAAAGTTTCCGGAAGTGTTAAGAACGCTAAGCATTATTTATAAACAATTCATTTCATACCAAACTTGACATCGAGAGAGACTTTAACTATAAATTTTATTTTTAAATTAAGTGCAAATTTGTTTTTCATTTGAGAGTGATTTGAAGTAGACGGCCGGATTCACTGCAAAAATTTTTGACACGTTTTGAAGTGCAGAATTAACGTTTGGAAGCCCTTTTTTTTCTGTTTAACACTTTTAATATGACTGGACAAAATGATTCTTGGGTTACGGTGGGACACGACATTAACGGAATTTACCAAATTCATGATACTTTATCTACTGAAACGTAAGAATTAATTATATGTGAACTCATACTCAGACTTACAGGTTGGCGACCACTTTTTTAGTTTTTTAAATAACCTCCTTAGCCATTATTCACAGTTACGGGCTTCTGCCATGTAGTCGTTTTATATGAAGGGTCGTAAAGTTACGTAATGCCAAACTTTTTATCAAATAGTCCGTTCCAAAGCCCCTTATTCTGATAATGGATCCCTAAAACAAATTAGCACAATAATTTATTGGCGTATGCATAATTTAGAACACTGTTGAGGCCTTTTTCGTGTCAGTCCAAGATAATGGAGATAGACGCATGCAATCCTGGTAACAAGGAAGATGCTGCATCAACTTACGTCAAACCCGGACCTGCTTGCAGCAAGATAAAGCCAAATGAGGAAGGAGTCGTAAAAAAGGTAACGTAAAAGAAAAAGGGGACATGATTCCGTATACCGTTACCGATTCGTAAATGTAAGCTTTTAATGTAAAAGGGTTTTAAGCAGCCGAATATTTTTTTTACAGACCCCATCTGAAATCAACGTAACGATCACGTCAAACATTCATGGATTGATAAAAGACGGTTACACGCTTCCTGTACTTGTGCCAGTATCTTTGCGCTGGGTGGATGTGCTCCTAATGAAGGGGATTAACGTAAGGGAACTTTCACACGTAAGTATAGATATGTAAGAAATCTTTAATGCATTCAATGATTTTCTGTATTAGATAAAGATGGACCTGGAGAAACATTTTTTAAGCTACCAAGGAAAGGAAGTGGCCGCCAACAGCACGGTTCTTGAGTATTACAAGACATTTCCCAAAGAGTGCTCCGTTTATACGCTTAGCATTCTTGCACGCCGCCCTCCTAAAAGGGTTAGGCAAAGCGTAAGGGTAGTTCTGGAGACAAATCCGGTGAATGCTGCATTGAATGGGGAAAGGTCAGCTCCGGGGACACGTTCAACAAATGCTGCACTGAAAGGGGAAAGGCCAGCTCTGGGGACAAATCCAGCGAATGCTGCATTGAATGGGAGAAGGTCAGCTCCGGGGACAAGTTCAGAAAATGCTGCATTGAGTGGAGAAAGGTCAGCTCCGGGGACAAGTTCAGAAAATGCTGCATTGAATGGGGAAAGGTCAGCTCCGGGGACAAATCCAGAAAATGCTGCATTGAATGGGGAAAGACCAGCTCCGAGGACAAATCTAGCGAATGCTGCATTGAATGGGGAAAGACCAGCTCCGAGGACAAATCCAGCGAATGCTGTATTGAATAGGGAAAGGTCAACTAATTGTATTAATCCTGGCCCATCCCAAGCCCGTTCCAGGAAGAGACGAGCTCCCAGACCTGGACTACGAAACCGGCCAACTCCTAAGCAATTACTGATACCGGAAACTAATAACGATACTCAACAGCAGCCTCCTCAGGGTGAACCTCAGATGCCTTTACTAACTCCGGAGTCTAATGTAGCCAGACGACCTCAGCGCAAACCTCGTCCCCCCGCTTCATCTGCTAACGGCTCACATGCAGGACCATCTGCTAACGGCCCACATGCAGGACCATCTGCTAACGGCCCACATGCAGGACTAGCAGGACCATCTGCTAACGGCCCACATGCAGGACTAGCAGG